>JAQZBX010072658.1:0-15050 GCA_029593785.1 Cabassous unicinctus | reverse complement strand
CTAAAGGATCTCCTGCATTCCAGACAATCTCTTCTTCACCTCCATTGTGTAGGTGCTGTCCAACTTCCCCTTGGTGGTCAGGACCAACCACGCAGCCAGTACAGGGACGCCCCTCTTTGCCTGCTGATTAAGAGCCATGAGGAGGGGAAGCGGGTGTGGCTCAGTGGACAGAGCCCCCGTTTACCATATGGGAGGCCCGGGTTCGCTTCCTGGCGCCTCCTTGTGAGGGCAGGCCAGCTCGCGTGGCGCCGTGGGCTGATGCGGCAAGACCTCACAGCAAGGGGGAGATGAGCAGACACAGAGAAGACACGCAGCGAATGGACACAGCAGCACAAGCAGCAAGGGGGGGATAAATAAATAAAAATAAATAAATCTTCAAAAAAAAAAAAGAGCCATGAGGAGCCAAAGTGGCCGGTGGCAGCGTTAAGCTCCAGGTCAGCGGAGTCATTGCTGTGCCTCCAGCTGGGAGTGCTCCTCACTCCTTCTTGAGGAACTAAAACCTGAAGAGCAGCAGAGCACAAGCCCATGGGAACAGGAAGCACAATCTTTCCAGTGGATGACTAGAGGCATTAATAAGTGTCGCCATTCCCGTTTCCACCCCTTGATTCCTGGACTTGGCTATGGGAGAAACAGCACCATAGAGTGGATGCTGATTCAGAGCATACACAGCCTCCTGGAGAACATTTCCCCAGACCTGCAAGGCACTGCCACCTCCCTGGCGCCATAACTGAGACTCCAAAAGGCCATTCCATCATTCTGTCAACCCAGCTGCTTCGGGAACATGGTAAGACCAGTGAATTCCATGAGCATGTGCCCACTCCCACAGTTCATTTGCAGTGAAGCGTGTTCCTTGATCAGAAGCAATGCTGCACGGAATACTATGAGAGAGCTTCAATCTACCAACATCAATGTGTGAATTGTTTTTCCGTTGTTGTTTTATGCAGATTTCCACATGACTCAGTGTACACAAGCTGGCTCCTTTGCCTCCATGATGTCTAGGTGGGGGAGGGAGGCAGCAGCAAGCAACAAGGGCTCATTCATCCATTCTATTTTGAAAATATGCAAGTTTAAACTCTAAAGTTTATAAATGATTTTTGGCAAGAACAGAACTTTCATCACAAGACTGGAAGGGATTCTGTGGCTACCCAGCTTCCAGACACTCAGTGCTTGATGACCAGGACCAACTACTACACTTTTTCAAATAACTCCAGAAAAAATTGATTCTGATTCATTTACCAATTATTTGTACACAATAACGGGCTGTATTAAACTACCCCACAGGCTCTTCTGCTTCAGGATTAATAACCCAGTTCAAGACTTAGAAGCCTTTAATAATCAGTAAAAGGCTCTTTGAACCTTTTCCAAATTCCCCATTTCCCTCTTCAGTGGCAACCTGTGTAAATAAAGGTGGCCATTAGAGTGTGAGGCAGGTTTATGCTCCCTAAAATGCCTCGACTAAACAAGAGGAGGCCCTTTCTGAAGGGGGGAAAACAAAACCTGTGCAGTTCGATCGCTTTTCAATCCTCACTCTGCTACACATGAGCTGTGTGGCCCTGGCTCAGGGTTATCGTCTGAGCCTCCATCTGCTCGTCCGAACAAGAACAATGCTCTCATTGAAAGGCTGCATGGAGGGTGACAGATGAAGTGCAGATGGGTCTCCACATACCTGTCCACATTGCAAACAGCCCTGAGACTCCTTCTTGCATCTGGGCCCTAAGTTGCGGTAACAGACTTCCAAGAGGCATATGGATGGTGTGGTGGTTTGGAACCATATATACTCCAGAAAATCATGTTCTTGTGGGTGTAAACCCATTGTAAGTAGGACCTTTTAGATGAGGTTGCTTTATTTAAGGCATGTCCCAGAGTGGGTCTTAATCCTCTTACTGGAGTCTTTTAGAAATGGGATGAATACAAAGAGAGTAAGAGGAGAAAGCCACAGAAGCAAGAAGCTGAAAGCAAGGAAACCCAGAAGGGAATAAGGAAACCAGCAGGCACCTGCACGTGCCTTGCCATGTGGTCAAGGAGTCAAGGATCGCCAGCAGCTGGTCTTCAGGAAGAATGAATTGCCTTGATGATGCCTTGATTTGGACATTTTTCTCAGTGTCAGAACTCTAAGTTTGTAAGCTAATACATCCCCATTGTTAAAAGCCAACCCATTTTCTGTAATCTGTTTTCAGCAGCCTAGTGATGTAAAACAGATTGGCAGATTATATGCAGGGATACTATTTACTTAAAATAATTCCTCACCCTACAAAGATCATCAGATTTGGTGTCCACTGGGGATTGAATCATGTACCCCACAAAAGGCATGTTTAGGTGCCAACCCCTGGTCCTGTGGGTGTGAACCCATTTGTAAATAGGAACTTTGAAGATGCTATTAGTTCAGGCATGAGTAATCTGAATGAGGGTGGGCTTAATTCAATGCGGCTGAAGTCCTTATAAGCAGAGGAAATTGGACACAGAGGAGAAGCCAGAAGTTGGCTGTCAATGGAATCCAGAAGAGAAAGGAGAAGATGCCGCCATCTTCACTGCCATTTACAAATAAGTCAGGAACCCCAAAAATCACTGGCCAGAAGATAGTGACCCCAGGATGAAGCAAGTCTTCTAGCCCCTGAAACCATGAGCCAATAAATTCCTGTTGTTAAGCCAAACCATTGTATGATATTTGTTCTAAGCAGCAAGGAAGTTAAGACAGTGTGCAAAAAAAATTTCCAAAATACATCTATTCCACACACATAGACAATCTGCCAGACACCCTCTGATGAAGCTTGATAAGGCTGGAAACCTAGAAAAGGGTGGCTCATTAGGTTGTGTCACGTGTCTTGTGTTCTAGATGCTTCAAGCCCACATCTTTTCCCCTCGCAGGATTTTAACTTCATGAGTTAGTGATCAGGCTTTATCCCTGTGCTCGATGATTCTGACCCCTGCTTCCCTGAATGAATTTCCTGCTTTAGCAGCTGTCAGCCTGGGGAGCGCTTAGCACAGACTAGTCACACCCCAGGAGTCTCGTGCAGTCTGGGCTCTGCCAAACAGGGTCCCACTGTCCTCAGGACAGAGCCCGACAAAGTCACCCCAAGCCGGCCAGCTGGGGCCCTGAGAAGCGGCGTCTGCCCCAGGCAGGAGGCCGAGCTTGCTGAAGTGCCTCCTTCACAAGCAGCAGAGACGCCTTCTCCTTGAGGTAAGCACAGATGGGGCTTCTTTCCATCAAGCAAATTCTCTTTAGTTGTTAGAAGGTTAATAATTGTATTTCAGAAACCTCACAGACTCCATTTAATGCTTGGCTAACATCATTAAAGCATTTCAAACCAGGCGAATTTAAGTATGTTTCAAAGGGTCTTCTTAACTAGAAAAATAATAGCTCATAAAAAATGGCAGTTAAAATAAGAATGCTTGTGGATAGGTGACTAGTAAGAGGATTTCGAGTGAGTTCGCCTCCACGTGGGGTCACGGCTGGAATCGGAGGGAAGAGGAAGCTGTCATAGCCTGCGGACGGGCTAACGTTTCCTCCAGAGAAGTAAAACAGGGGGAGCACTGAGGTAATGAGAGCGCGTCCCTGTGGATGTTCACGTTGAGCTATTAAGCTCATTTACAAATTAGGCTTTCCAAGCTCCCACTGAGGTCTTACTCTATTTACAAGCATGTGCCTCCCTCAGAGCTCACAAATTCAATTTGCACAATTTAATTCGGAAATGTATGTTCCTTTCCATGGCTTTATTGTTTCCCCAATTTGAATGCCAGTTTCTTGAAGGCAAGTTTTATGGTTTCTCTATTTCAGGCATTAACCGTTAAACATTTATTATCCTGCCTTACAGTAATCATTTAATAAGGGCTATTAACAATTAATATTTTAAGGCATTAAAGCTGTTACGGTATTTCTCTAAACACGTGAATTTATTTTAAGAGTGATTTTGGCACAGGGGAGATATCTGATTTTGAAACTTACTTTCATCACTAAACACAGAGCTCAACGTTGTAGATTGCTCCAAGATGTCAGCCAGT
This sequence comes from Cabassous unicinctus, assembly GCA_029593785.1. Taxonomy (NCBI): domain Eukaryota; kingdom Metazoa; phylum Chordata; class Mammalia; order Cingulata; family Chlamyphoridae; genus Cabassous; species Cabassous unicinctus. The sequence goes on along the minus strand of JAQZBX010072658.1, from coordinate 11,051 downwards.
TGATGGCACTGCCTTTGATAACTGACTAAATAAATAATGGTTGGTAACGGGAACACAAATGAGATGGTAAACAGAATGTTTCTTAAATGTTCGGACCCAGATCACTTTAAAACATACAAATCTGTGTGTGTATAATTTTTAAATTCTGGCTTAAAACTAACAGGACATTTTCCTGTTGTTTAACATCATATTTCTGCTATTTCTGAAATATGCTTAGCTCTTACTCATTCAACAATATTGACTGAGCCTCAATTCTGTTTCAGGTATGAAAGAAGGGGCTGAATAAAGATGACTCACACCCAGGACCTGCCCTCCAGGAGTTAAGACACTATTGGGGAAAACTGACGGGTTATCTATGCATGCATTAGTTTGTTTATTCAAAAATATTTATTTATTGGGCCCAGCACCACTGTATGCATGTGGGAAACATCCATGAACAAACTTTGGTCTTTATCCTGAAACCAGGTGCCATCATTATAAAAGCAGGGATTTCCCAAGAAAATCCAGATTTCTGACTTCTTTAGAAAAACTGAGAAGCTGGCTGCCCTGGTCCCGTACCGCTCCAGAGGACTGTGGGCTGTGACGCAGTGGCCGCTGTGCCCCTTAGCAGGGTCTGCGCCCCAACGGCTGCATGCACCCTGTTTCTCTGATTTAAATTTACTCGTTGGCTATTGTGGCTGTCTGGGGTTGTCACCCCTCTGTAGACAATGAGGCTTTTTAAGGAGTAGAAAAGAATAACTTGATCAGATGTGCGTGTTAGAAACACCCATCCACTTGTAGATAAGGAAATGACCTGGGATAGACAGGAAGGCCACCCATTCATTCGTTCGCTCATTCATTTGTACCTATTTGTATGTATGTGTACATTTATTAGACTTCACTGGACATCAGCCAGGCTCAGCGATGCTCAGGAGTTAGCAAGGCCAGTGCCATCTGCCATGGAGCTGGCTTTCTAGTGAAAGAGGCTGTGATCAATAATCAAATAACCAGCAAGGCAATGGACAGTGAATCCTTCTGGAAGGAAATCAAAGGGGGAGGGGATTGAGAGGAACCCAGGAGGTCCCTCTGGCACGGTGACCAGAGAAGGCTTCTCTGCAGACGAGCACCAGAGCTGGGGCTCAGGGGCTGAAGGAGGCAGGACCCTGAGATGCTGGGAAAGAGCATCTCAGGTAGAGGGTAGGGCATGGGTAAAGGTCAGGAGGCAGGAGGGGCGCGGGAGGATGTAGGGGCAGCTTGGCCGAGGGAGAAATAGGTGGGGGAGAGGGGAAGGACTTGCCGTGGGAGAGGTGGGCAGAGCAAGCCACGCAGGGCTTGTAGGGACCTCGGAGAGGAACGGGCATTATCTTCTCCAGGCAAAGGGAAGCTAATGAAGAGTTTTAAGCCTGTGCGTGCCAACCTTTGATTTCCATTTTTAAAAGACCACTTGACTTCCTTGTGGAGAGTGGGTCAGAGGAGGGCTAGTGCAGCAATCCAGAAGAGCACTTGGGGAGGTCCTGAACAAAGACAGGCAGAGGGGATGGCCAGGAAGCCCAAGCAACCCCGCAGCCTTTCTACAAGCGTGCTTCGAGGGAACTGGGCCTCAGTGGGCGTGGGGAGAACGGAAAGGACTTGGTGAGCTCTGGGTAGGCTTCTGGCACCTCTGGGCGGCTGGATCCTAGAGCCTGAAGTGCCCAAGGTGGGAACGTGGAGGGAGCAGCACGGAAGGAACACGCTAAGCCTCAGTTGCTGCAGGGCCGTGGAGTTGGAAGGGAAGAGCAGATGGGCCAAGTCAGAGCTAAGGCCCAGCTCTGTGAAGGGCACTCAGGAACTAGGGGAGGGAACGGGAATGCTTTAGAATAGATGGGACTGAGGAAGGCTGAGGAGAGTGGGGAGGGTGGGATTCAAAGACAACGTCCCAAGGAACACTAGCCTTATAGGCGAGCCAGAAGAAAAGGAGCCCAGTGCCGAGCAGGTGCTCACACCGAAGGATCAGTCAGTGAAGCCTCGCGCAAGGTACGCTTTCTGCGAGATAAGTTTCAAGGCAATGGTGCCAATCCTTCCAAGAAAATAATTCAGAAAATGGCAGGAAATATGGGACATTGTAGCAGTTTGATATTATTTATGAATTCCAAAAACGGTATTTGATCATGTTTGTAAACTGGTCTGTTCCTCTGGGCATGGTACCCTTTGATTGCATTAGACTCAGCTGAGATGTCTTTGATTAAATTATGTTAAGATTAGGGCTTTGATTCAACCACATCATTAGGGCATGCAGGGCTGAGTCCCCACCCCCTTGGTAGGCTGATAAAACAGACTCTCACACGGAAGTAGATACACAGAGAAAAAGAACACAGAGGAAGAGACAGCTCATTAGACATGGAAGAGGCTCTGGGGAGAGAGATGAGCCTGATAATCTACAGCTGACCTTGTGAAGAGACCAGAGCAGCTGAGCCCAGAAAGAAACAAGTCCCAGGGAAAGATACAAGCCTTATGCCAGCCTACAGCTGATACTGGAAGAAGCTGGGACCACGGAGCCTTAAGAGAAGGAAGGCTGAACCCTCACAGATATTGCCCACTATCTTTCTTCAACACTTGGCTAATGACTTTGGGTGAGAAAGTACCTCTTATGGTATCTTGAATTGGACTCTTTAGGGCCTTGACTGTAAGCTTCTACCCCAAATAAATACTCTTTATAAAAGCCAACAGAGTTCTGTCACTTTGCATCAGCACCCCTTTGGCTGACTAATACAGACATTGTTGAAGTTAGGGGACATAGTTTCAGTGGAGTGATGGCATATAAAACGATAGGGCAGTGGGAAGAAGAAAGCAGAGAAGTTGCAAAGTTCTTGAAGGTGGTGAGTCCACAGGGCTGTCTCCAAAGAAGCACAGCCACTAACAGAATGCAAGTACCCTGGAGAGGCCTTTCCCCCTCCCCCTGTTTCTACAGAGTGGGGGGAATTTCCATTCTGCCACCACAAAGGCAGAAAGCCCTATTCCTTCTCACCCAGTCAGGTCTATCAGGAACCACTCTGACTATCTGATCTCCACTTGTCGATGCTTATGCTTTGATTCTCATTTGGTTGAAAATTCAGGAGAAGAATTTATGAGTGTTATTTAATGAGGCCCTAAAATCACAAGAAATAAGGCTTCTTGGGCACTGAAGAATTAACAGTGTTTGATTTTAGCATGTCCGGGTTTGCTTGTTTTTGTCTTTTGTAAGATGGAGACCTGAGCATGTTTTTGAAATGATGGGTATCATTAGAGGCAACAGAGAAAAGGAAGGATAAGTGACACCACAAAAGTCTTAAGCAAAGAAAGCAAATAGAACACAGCTGAAAGAATCAGCTATGCAGAAAATGTGCCAAGAAAAGGTCAGTTGGAGGGATTGGTGGGAAGAAACCTCTCAGGCCTCAAACTTCTCTAGGAAGTAGGAGGTAAGAAAAACCTGAGATTTCAAGGGGTCTTCAAGAGGGCTTGTGGTGGAGGGAAATAGTGAAGAAGATCAAGGGCAGAGAGGAGGATACATAGGGAGCTGCAGAAGTGCCCTCAGGGTCTCAGCTGAGGAGAGAAGTCAGACACCTACCATGCCATGATCTCCCAGCAGAAGAGCTCTCTCCAGAACCCCTTGAGGAGTCCAGCTCCCGGCCAAATCCTGGGTGAGATCCTTCAGACCATAGGCAATTACAAAGGCTTCGCCTGGCAGGCCTCGCGGGGGAAGCTGCCATTCCCACATGTGGCCTGGTGCACAGCCAGGGCACTGCAGTCTCCGGAGGGAGTTGCCGCCGAGGATGCAGGAACCCCTGGCCAGTCATGTTCTTGTGCACAGCTGCATTCCCAGCCCAGGTGCCTCCATCTGGAGGCCTCCATATCAGAGGCAAGGCCTTTCCTAGGCATCTCTGGTGAGATCTCCTCATTGGGGGGAGATGGGGAAGACCTCAAAGGTACTTTTCTCCATTCTGACGCAGGACTTTTCTGCTCCCAACTCTTCCCCACCTCCCTCCCCTCAGCCCTCGGGAACATAAATGGCAGAAGCCTTTTATCTGGGGCTTCCTCACCAGTGAGATGGTTCCCCATCCAAAGCTCACTCAGCAGCAATGGTCCATGGGGAAACATAATATGGACCAGTGGGGGGCTGGCCTTTCCCCAGGTTAGCCTCCTGCTCATACATGCTTATCCTATCACAATAAGTGATCAAAGGCTTGACTGTCACTTCCGTTGGGGTTTGCTGTCTTATTCAGCTTCCCCAACACCCGGCAGCTCAGCTCTCTCCGATCATATCAGCCCTTGAAGTTGTTGTGTGTAAGAGATGCCAAGGCCGAGAGGCAGATTCTCTCAGGGCTGGATTTGCTGTTGGGTGGACGAGGGAGAGCAGCAAAGGGAGAAGAATTAAAAGGAGAAAGAGCGAAAACAAGGGTGTCTGGTCAAAGGGAAAATGGGATGGCAAGGGGTGGATCCCAACCAGGTCAGCAAGAATTCATGTCCCAGCATTCAGGTTCACCAGGGGACAGAATCAGAAACCGAGTGAGGGCTGGAGGCCAAAATCCAGCCTGGGCATTGGACCAACCAGAGAGGAGAACCAGGGCCGGGACAGGGGCAGAAGGGAGTGCGACAGGAAACACAGAGGGGAGAAGAAAGCTAAAGCTTCCCACACAACGTCGCAGTGACCCTCTGTCCTCTGCCCTACTTGGGAGAGCCTTCTTGGTGGAAGACAGGGAGGGATGGAAGGAAACGCGGCCATGCTGAGAAAAGCTGGGCTACTCAGGTCGTGCGACTTACGCGGACATACTGACTGTGTGGTAGGGCCAAAATATCTAAAGTCATCAGATGATTCCATATATAAACAGCAACACATCTTAGGACTCTAAAACACGCATATCTTTTCTCAGCAAATGATTGTGACGTGCCCACCATGTCTGTGTAAGAGCAGCAGTATCTTTTCTACTGCCCTTACTATACTGGAAAGGACTCCCCAGAAAGATGCACAGTACCTGATCATCTGCACAGCCTGTGGGCATCTGAGGCCCATGGAAGGAAACAGAGAGTGTTTATAACTAACACTATGACCTGAATTGGTTTTCCAACATATTTTTCAGGGTGTCACTTTTGGGAGAAAAAAAGAGTTTGTGCACCCTAATCATTTTAAATTTTGCTTTTGGAAAACTCTACCATATATTGTTTTGGGAGGGGTGGTTTTTAACTAAAAACTTTCCTTGGCCAGTAAAATTAATAATAAATAATAAAAGAACATATCCAAGCTATACAGATGAACGCTTCCCAGTCAAAAAGACCATCCATCAAGATTCAATTGGTTCAGTTGAGACAAATTAAACAGAAATAATGTTAAAGGGTGAAATCTAGCCACTGCTTCAATTTGGGAATACAATTCATATTGCCCTTTGGAAGCAATACAAAGTATTTTAACGTACTGGAGAATCTCAATGAGAACATTCTCTTTTCTACAAGGGAGCCTGTTAAAGGCAAACTGTGACAGTTGATTTGACTGGAGAAATACTTGTGTTTTGTATATCTATCCACACATATATATAAGTGCACATAAGTAGCAAATCCACACCACTGCTTCTCAACTAGAGACAATTTTATACCCAGGGATATTAAACAATTTCTGGAGACATTTTTGTTGTCACAACTGGAGGGGGGAGACATTTTTTGGTTTCCACACCTGGTATGCTACTGGCCTCTAGAGGATAGAGACCAGGGATGCTGCTAAACATTCTACAATATGCAGATCAGCCCTCCTCCGATCAAAGAATTATCTGGCCCCAAATGTCAATAAGGTCAAGGTTGAGAAATTCTTGTCTACACAATGAGCCTGTACTTGGCAAAAAACTACTAAACCTTTGTGGAACTTGAAGGTCACAACAGTAAATATTATAATCACAATCTCAAGATACTCTCTTTGTGCAAAGTATCAAATAAGTGCTTGAAGGAATGGATTATATATATATTTATAATATATATTTAATCTCCATAACAATGTGTGTGTGAGGTCTGTGAGCGTGTATACAAGTGAATGTGTGTGTATATGTGTGTGTGTGTATGAGTGCGTGTATAGCCACACTAGCACACGAATGTGCACACCCACAGAGGGCTGAACTGCAACTGGTGCACACCAGAGTGTCCATGGTGGTTGTAAAACAATTGATTCTGGGGTTGGCATCACTTTCTGATTGTTTAGTGGGCAGATGACCAAGTTCTAGCCCAAGTTTGGAGGGAAGACTTTGGGGGGGTTCTGGGAAAGCCTTTGTAAAAAAAGGGGGGGGCATGAGGAATGTGGCTCTTCTTCTCCAATGGACATTGTCACATCTGGAGGCCATACCTGAAACCACAGCACCATTTTGCATCCCTGAAGGAAGCTGGTTTGAGGACCAACCTGGCAGACTGTAGATGGCAGACAGAAAAATGAACAGGACCTGACTCCTTTTTTTAACACTCTTGATCCACTGAATTGGCTCTGAAAACCCTACCCTGTACTTCCCATTATATAAGATGGTAGTTTTCTTTCTTCTTATTGGTCAAGGTATTTGAAGTTACCTATAGCCAAACGCATTCTGCTACACAGCATCTGAAAATTTCATGAAATGCTGGTAATTCCCCTTTCAAGATATATAACAAAGATAAAAAAGAATGAGTTTGAGTCTACAGATATCCTTGTTACAACTTCAAATTTCCGACACCTGAAACAACATAGAATTAAACAGCTTAATGTCTATGAATGGCCATATTCACATTTATCCCCTGGTCCTGTCCAATGACTTCTGGTCTACAGCAATGGCAAAAATCACTTCTATTCCTAGTACTAAAGAGCCATAGGATGTCCATCCACAATAAGTAAAAGACAAGCTATATTTATATTTCTTTATAAAATGAAGAATTTGTTTTTCTTTAGAAACAATGTGTGACAGATGGAGTAATGTGCCCCAGAGAAAAGGAAAAAACACATTTTCTTCATCTTAATCTAGTCCTCTGGGTGTCAATCCATTGTAAACAGGGCCTTCTGAAGATGTTATTTTTAGTTAAGGTGGGGCCATCTGAAAGAGGTTGGGACTTAACCCTATTCCTGGAGCTTTATCTTCCACAAGCCATGTGGAAGAGCCAGAAAACACATGGAAGGCAATGGAACCCAGAGAAGAAAGGGAAAAACATCACCATGGGATGGGAAAACCAAGGAAACCAAAGAAGCCACGGACTGCTGGCCAACCAGGACACTACCCACCCAGGGAGGAAGCAAGCCTTCCAGCCCCTGAAACTGTGAGCCGACCCATTGTGCGTATCTGTCAGAGGAGCAGGAGAGCTAAGATGCTGTGAAAGTTCACTGTACTGTTGAGCACCAAATAGCCAGGCAACACAGAAAAATGAGATGGAGCACTGAGTGACTCTGAACTTACCATTGAGCCATTTGGAGTTGTACTGTGCGGTGCGGAGAGGAGGCAAGGTGCCCAGGCTTCGGTAAATGGCGGGATCACGTCCTGGAAAATCCATGGCTGTAGCAGCGTACAGCTCCCCACTTGCTGTGAGGAGAGCCGTGGAATTGTGGTGGGGACTGTAGGGGCAGCGGGCCATGCCACTGATCTGATCGTGGATCTCGGTCAGGTTATTCAACTGTGGACAAGGACAAGAGAGAGAAACCAATTATCCCCCAGGAGAGTCCCTTTAATGTTGAGAATGGATTGTCTCATCCCAGCATCACAAGTAAGGCATGAGCAATGAGCTCTCTGGGGCTCACGCTAGGAGATGACAAACCTTGTGTACTCTGCTTTGATGGGAACATGCTCGTGGTCATGGTTAAAGGGTCCGCCCATCAATCTCTTCCGTCTTGTCAGAGTTACTGAAGCCCATGCCACTCAACGCTCAGAAAATAGGAAATAAGGTTATCGCATATGACCTCAATGTATAATGCATGGGCATTTGAGGGTTTTTCCACTTTAATGAAGAACCCAACTGCAACATTTGTAGAACATAAATCACAATAAATAATTATGGACAATTTTATACATTTAAGCAAATCAAAATATAATAAATGACCAAAGCAATGTGTTTAAGAGTAAGGATGTGTGGATATTTAACACCATGTAGCCCAAATTCCAAGACATTTTCAGAGAGACACTTGGGTGTGAACCTAGCTTCCCAAAGGAAGCCAATCATTGAGCCAGAAAAGCTCTCTGGGGGGGGGAATCTTTACTGAATTTGTTCCTTCACTCTTCCCTGAGAGGGCTGCAATAGGGCAGGGGCTTAGGCATGCGGACTGGGAGACACACTGCTTCCTTTACGTCCCATCTCTACTATTACACATGGAGACTCAGGGAGGTTACACATTCTTTATGGCCCGAGATCTACTTTTATCAAATGGGGCCACAAACAGTAATGACTCAAAAGGGTAGATGTGAAGATGAAATGACTGAGTTGATGTAATCTGATGTGAACAGGGCCCAAAGAACTCTCTGCGAATATCAGCTGTTATCATCCTCATCACCCCCTAATTCCAATAACTGCATATTAACTTGAAAATAATGAACATGAAAAGCAGATAATAAATGAAGGTTTTGAGAAGTTATGTGGCCAGGAAATTAACACAATGCTATTTCTTCATTATGTTCACTGAGGAAGATTTCAATTACTATCTTAAATTAGGATGATTTCCTATGTGCTGGGATGACATTGCCACTTAACCAGATTCAGTGTATGTACGCTGAAATTTCCTCTGTCAAGAATGATGGTTAAAGAAAAGAAAGAGTAGCAGTGATAACTTTACTTTGCCTAGGGTTTCATTTTGTTTAACTTTGCATCAATGCTTCTTGTCCAATTTGTAGATTACATTTTCTTCCTCTGGATTGTGATTTTAGGCCATTTTAATGCTTAATAGTATTCCTCCAATATAGTAGAATAAAAAAAAGAAGATAGATGTTAATAATTTTAAGGGTCACCGGGAAGAAAATACTGTTAGAATTAGTAGAGAAAACATATTTAAATCTAGTTATGCAAGCTATAATTATCCCCAGTTCTTGATATAAGTGACTGCCATGATTAGAAATAAATTAACAAATCATATATTTATTCAATTTGACAAGCGGCAGTTTTTAAATTAGAGAGTGTGTTCTTGGTGTTCAGAACTGCATTTAAAACTGGTGTTTTAAAGCCATGTTTGGCTTCTCCCGGTACTGAGTTCTGTCAAGACTGAAGACGAAGCCATACCGTGCGGTTGGTGCAGATGGGCGTGAATGCGTTGGTCCCGCAGGTGAACAGCCTGTTGCCACCCACCAGAAGCACCCGGATGTAGTTCTGACATTCTTCCTGAAAAATCACAAGAAACACGTTAAGAGAATGGTGGCGCACTAATCCATTTATCCCCCTGGGTGATAATGTAATGTTAATGACCACTAAACAACTTTTAGGTTTTGACTTCGTCCACTGGTTACTAATGAAGGACCACCTGGTAATTAATGCGGATGATGAGCTGGAGATAGTGAGACTGGAGTGAAGAAGGCAGGTGAGGGAACCACTTCCATAATTCAAGTCCTCATCATTCTGTGCCTGGACCAAATCGGTAGGCATGAAAGGGCAAAACCAGACTCTAGCAAATTGGCAGGAGACAGTTACTTATTGGCCAACTGGATGTGGAAGGTGCTGCGTGATGACATAATGGTTGGAATCACATATTTTCCAGTACCAGGAAAGCCTGAATTTACTGGGAAATTTAATGATCTTTTCAATCAAATGGAACCCCACTCTCCATGAAAATATTGATTTGTCACAATCCCATCTGCTGTACAGACTAGCTATGAGGATGAAAAGTGCTAAGATATTTTGATTTGCTTTTTAACTGTAAAGTGAAACACTAAAGCTAGATACTTCTCTTAACACTATGACTAGCAATAATAGCAACAAGTTCTCCATTTTCTGTTATTTGACAACACTTTAACAGAGAAAAGCAACACAGACTGAAAGATCTAAGTGAACTAGCAGAAGAATTAAGAAATGAGTATAAACAGTAGACAACAAATTGGGTAACTGAGAAAGGTACACCAGATAGGGAGGCTTGTTTTGTTCTGTTTTGTTTTTATAAAAGGGGAAAGGAGAACAGTTCTAAAGGGAAAGAATAAAACAAAAGCCTTCAAAGAACCAGTTATCCCTCCCCAGGCTGGGGGAGGACATGGGCAGGAAGAGCTGGGAGAAGGAGTGTGGCAGAAACCCCACCAGTGAGCAGAGCTGCAAGGTGTTTGCAAAGAAACCATCAAAGTGAGAGAACCTAAGCATGTCAGAAGGGGGACTCCAAAAAGACCTGTTCAAGAACCCAGGACTGGGAGGGTCTGATGGCCTTAACAGATAAAACAGACATAATAAAGACAATATAAGCTATGAATGGGATGGAAAATTATAAGTAGTGGAGAGGGTTGTTCGTTGCTGCTGCTTTTCAAATTCTTTCAAGAACTAGGTAAGATGTAGAGGATTTTTTTTTAATCGAGTGTTTGCCACAAGGTATAAATGCTTTAGAGGCAGGGATGCAATCATGAAAAACATGGCCAAGATCAAATTATTCCAAGAGAATCATCCTATTGAAAAGCTGTGATCTCATGCTGAGTTCTACAGAAAAGAGAAAGCAAGTGCCTTAATCAATTACAGAAAGGGAAACCGTCACGATAACAACTTTATTGTTCATCTAAATCTCCCAAAAGATGGACAAACGGAAAATAAGGCTACAGGTAATTAACATTCCTAAAAGTCAATGACAAACTTCGTGAAAACCCGTTAAGCAGATTAGGTAATATGATAATCAGGTTATAGACGTGTGCAGAGAGAGGCAGGACAACTGTAATCAGCAGTTAAAAAAATGGAAAAACGCAAATGAGGGAACATTTCATTTCAATTAGAATAGAGAATAACAAAACATGGCCTGATAATCAGAACCACACGAGAGCATACGCAATGGCTCTTCAATCGCTATGGTTATGGACCCAAAGGCCACTGCTTGGCTTCCTGAGCTCAGTGCGTGCATGAGAAGGGAAGGAAGAAAAGGTGAGAAATCAGGTCTGTCACGTAAGTGGGCCTGTACAATC
>JAQZBX010072657.1:0-15112 GCA_029593785.1 Cabassous unicinctus | reverse complement strand
GGGCTGGGCTGGGCTGGGTGCCTGTCGGGGGGCTGGGCTGGGCTCCCGTCCAAGGGCCAGGGTGAACGTCCAGACTCCTCAGAAGGAAGAAGCTTAGCCGGGGCCTTGTCCAGCGGGCAGTGAGCAGGGTGCACTTGTTGGAGGTTTCGGGGGCAGCAGCTCCACCAGCTGCAGCTCCCCGGGCAGCAGATTCTCTGTGAGCCCCCGCGAGGCACAGGACTCTCACCTGGGCTTTCTCAACCCAAAGCGCGTGCGGGAGGCAGGGCAGTGGGCCAGGCCAGCCGCGTCAGGCCAAAGCCGCACAAATTACTTCTAAACCGCCGCGTCTCTAGAAACGGTTATGTTTCCTGCCCTTTTTATTTTCCTTTTATTGTTCTTTTCCCAACTGAAAGGGCTACTTTGAGAAAGCCTGGATAGCGATCTCATCCACAGCCACTTTGCTTAGGGAGGGCCATTAATTGTCCCGTGACTGACTGGGACCTGCCAGAGTCCAGCCAAGTGGGGCCCACAGCCCAGAGCTCGGCGTCAAAGGCACGGGCACCAACTAGCTCAGCTTTGGCTGCGAGGACAGGAGCCCCTCCCATGCTGGCTTGGGCAGCATGTGCCGGAACTACCTGAGGAGCAGGTACTGCAGGACTCTGAGGTCAAGCAGTACCGTCAGGATTTGGCTCTCTCTGTCTCCCACCTCTGCCCCTTGCTTGGGTTTCCTGGGGCCCTGAAGTCATCACAGCCCCAGGTCCAGGTGGAAAGGCTGTGTGCCCATCCTGTGCCCGAGCGGCCCAGGAGCAGGAGGGCGCTGCCTGGTGCAGCTGGTGGTGTGAGCCGGCCAGGAGCCAGGGGTCTGAGTCAGTCAGGAAGGGCCTTCAGACCTAACCTGGGGGCTGCAAGCGCCAGGGTTGCAGCTCATCCGCCCCACAGACGCGGACTTCCTGTCGGCGCCGCACGCAGCTGGGCCTGGCATCTCCAGCTCGGGTGCCTCCGGGGCATGGCTGGTGTAGCACAGCAGCCTCCAACTCCCCTTCTGACCCGTCAGGATGTGTTTGTGCCCAGGGGCTCCGCTAAACAGACCGGGGACGGATGCTCTTCCTGGAAGGGCCAGGCCTCTGGGGGTTTCTCCACGTCTTCTCTACGAAGCCTTTGCTCCTCTCCCACTGGACACTGTGGCTCACCTGGAGTTGACAGTCCCTCGCCGCGCGGCAGCACTCTTTGCTTCTCAGAGATCAGGAAGGCACGGCGGTGCCGGCTGCTGATGCCTGCCGTGTCCAGGGGGCGTCTGGGCTGTGAGGACACGCTCCCCTCTTATTCAGCCGCCCAGGGATTTCAGCCTCCTCGCCTCGCCTCGCCTCTGCGAGTCACTGCCCACATCCACGCTCTGCCCCGCTGGCAGCTGTGGGCTGCAGTGGGCTCCCTCACCCCCACCTGCCCGGCCGGGCCCTGCCAAGCTCTGTCACCAGCAGGTGCGGGAATGCGGAGCAGAGGGCACGCCAGGCTGGCAGTGCCAGTGGGACGCCTGCCCTTGCCCGGGCTGGACGGCCCCTGACGTGCAGGGCAGCTGCTGGGAGTTGGGGCAGGAACCGAACGCGCCCCTGCTCCCCAGTGCTGCCAGCGCCCTTTCCCGGCCGGGTGAGACCCAGCCTCCTGCAGCCACGTCTCCTAGCCTGGCCCTGGGGTGAGCGAGGTCTCCCTGCGGCCGGGGGCCCCGGGAACAGGGCGCGCGCAGAGGACAGGAGCTGCTGGCGGAGTGGGAAGCGCTGCGGCGTGTCCAGATGGTGCACGGGAAGCACAGCGGAGTGCAGAGCAAGCCCCTGCCCCGAGGCGGGCACGCGCCTCACGTCTTTCTTGTCCTCTCGCTTTTCTTTCCAGTGTTACAGCACGTAGAGGGTCCCTAAACAGGCCGTTTTTCTTGCTTTTGAGCTTTATTAAAAGAGCATCATATGGGACGTTTATTACTCCATGACTTGCTTTTTCCCTGAATATCCTGTCTCCAAGGTGCGTCTGGGCCGTCTGAGGCTTAGGGCCGCTGTCCTCGCTGCTGGATACTGTCCCTGCGTGGGGACGAGCGCCCTCCTCAGTTGACCCTGTTCTCCTGTTGGTGTACAAGGTGCCGTCACAAGGCCGCTGTAAGCCTCCCTGAGCCTGGGGGCTGCACCAGGCGCGTCTCCGCGGTGTGAACACACGTGCACACCAGGTTGTGGTCCACTGCGCAGCTAAGCAGGGTATTTGCAGAGGGCCAGCCCCCCCACCACCCCCAGAAGGCCACGCATGTCCACAGGCGCCACACCTTGCCGGTGCCTGCTCTCATTAGAGCTTCTCCTTTTCACCTGCAGTCCAGGGTGGAAAAATTGGATCTCATTTTGTATTTAATCTTTTCATTCACAGCAGAAAAAGAAAAATACACATAATCTGAAACGTCCAACAGTTCTGCAAGACAGTTGTCCCTCCCAGGTACTACCTGCCCCCAGCCCCACGTCCTGTCCCTTGGCGTGATCATGCTCAACAGCTTCGGCCGCCTCCTTGGCGTCTGCCTCCACATCACTATGAACGCGTGTGTTGCTACTTCTCGACTTTCTGTTTAGACATTTGCATCCACGCTCTACGCCAGACTCCTGCACACGCCTTGGCAAGCTCCGTACTCGGTGTTTATTAGTTGAGGTAGCTACAATAAATAGTCGAGTCGAGTCGTAGGCTGTAACTGCCTTTCTTTAGTTGCACGTCTTCTTGGGCTTCTTGATGGCTGTCGGTGGTTGGTTTGCTTGCCTGCTTTTCTGGGCATTTATCACTAAATCGGCTCCAAACTCTCTCCTGCCCGTGTAAATCTCTTCTCAGCACTTGCAAATGCATTAGATTATCTATCCAGTTCGTATTCATGAAGAACTATTTTCTGGATCCTTCTGCTGCTCCAATCTGGACTGGATGTTCTCCATTCCTGGTACACAACTGACATTTTGGAAGTCTTCTTTCTCCATCTTCCCAGGAAGTGTCTTCACCTTGCTCCAGTGTTGGAGCCCCTGCTTTCCAGATCCCATATCCAGATCCCACCTTCTTGGTTTGCTGCCTTGTTTTCATGGAGTGCCTTGCCCAGGAGCTTCCTGAGGGCCTCCTGGGAGGTGCTAGGTGCTAGGGGGTGCAGTTGTTGAGAACTCGCAGGTCTCCCATGTTTCGATCCTGCTCTGACCCTCAGGCTCCCTGAAGGCGGGAGCTGTTTCTGGTCTATCACGGGCACCTTTGTTCCCTCCATTTCTCCTACTTACAATATCATCTCCTCCCTTTCCGTCCATCAGCTGTTCATCAACCTTTCAGGCTAACCTCTTCCAGGAAGCCTTTCCGACCTTGGGGTGATCACTTTGCATCACTTATAATACTTATTATTTATCTGCACCACTCCGTTGGCAGACTCATCATATTTATTAATTCAGCATGCATTTCTTGAGCACCGCTCTGTGTCTTAGAGGATTCCACATGCCATCAGGGAACATCCCAGGAAGTTGGAGCTAGAAGGGACCCATCACACAGATAGATAATTACAGGGCTTACTTGCCCAGCAAGAACCCAACTGAGGTCTCCTGACTTCCAGGCACTTGTCCTTCCTATGAGAAAAGCTATCAAAAGGGACTTTAATGTAAAGAGGTGACAAATAAGAATCAAGACCTGCAACAAGAGTTTCTTTCACAGGAAAGAGGGAGCCCTTGCGATGGAAGTGTTAAGGCCAATGGGTTCAGGCAGTTATTTAATGACAAATGGCACAAGATTAGGTGCTCCATAAGTTAGCATTCTACTGGACATCAAACAGCAGTGGTGATGGCGATGACAATGATGGTGGTAATGGTGATGGTGATGATGGTGATAGTGATGGTGATGGTGGTGATGGTGGTGATGGTGATGATGGTGATGATGATGGTGATGGTGATGATGGTGATGGTGGTGATGGTGGTGATGACAATGATAATGGTGATGATGATGGTGGTGATGATGGTGATGATGGTGATAGTGATGGTGATGGTGGTGATGACAATGATAATGGTGATGATGATGGTGGTGATGATGGTGATGGTGATGATGGTGATGACAATAATGATGGTGAATGTGGTGATGGTGGTGATGATGGTGAGAATGATGATGGTGGTGATGATTATAATGCAAATAATGGTATCAACCCCTGTGGCCACCAGTTCTTAAGTGCTGTTCCGTTCTCTGCCAAGTCCCGTGCTGAGTGCTTTGTCTGAAATGGCTCACTTAATCCCCACCCCTGCTCCATGAGGGATGTTATTTTACTCAGTTTACAAATGGAGTAACTGAAACAGAGAGAAATGAGACGGCTTACAAATGATGGAGCTGGGATTTTGACCCCAGAGAGAGGTGCACATAGGTGCTTCTGAGCTCTCTTGGTCCATGAGTCTTAATCTTCTGATATCAGACTTTGGAAATGAAGACACACACTGGCACATATTCGTGTTAGGATTTAGGGTCCAAGCATGCAGCCATCCACAGCACGTGTCTGTTGCCTGTTTCCTGGAGGAGGGGGGAGGGGGGGCAGGAGGGATCCCTGCAACATCTCCTATCCAGAGAAACAGATTTCACTGGCTATGAAAACTCACCCTGTCATTTTGGATGACGGAAATTCCTGAGCGTCTGGAGCCTGGGGCTGTGTCAGAATTCAGAGGAGACAGACTCGGTCTGGGTACTACTCAGAAACTGTTGGCCCCAGGATACAACCGTGACGCAGCCACGCTCCCGCAAACTCAAACAGCAGCGGTGGAAGGGGTTGTCATCAGTGGGCTGTGGGGGGTGGGGAGGATGTCCCAGAGAGGTGGGACATTTGCAGTGGATGGGAGACATTGGCCACAGGCTTATCCAACCCGCAGGAGCTAGTGCGTGTGCCGCTGGGAGGCGTCTGCCCGGCCGTGGATTTCCTCCGTGGCAGAACTTCTTGTGTCCTTGTCCTCAGAGTTGCCTCTTTGCTATTCCCCTTCCTCTCAAGCTGTGCCCGCCAAGAGGCAGATAAAGCTACTTTTTAGCAGGAAAGGAGTGTACACTGGGGGTTCTTTGAACAGCCTGCTTCCAGCACGGTAGACTATGCCCGCTTCCTTAAGCGGAATCGTTTCCTCTGCCAATGTTGGGCCCTAACGTTTCAGGGCTGTGGTCAGTTTCACGCAACCAGCTGGCAGGACTCGGTTCAAAGAGCCGCAGTCAGGCAGCAGCACATTTGAGATAACAGGTATTCCCTACCTGAGAGAGCCCCATAAATTCTAGGGCTCTACCCTCTTGTGTATATTTGTTACGTAAACAAATGTGGAGAAGCAAAACGATCCTAACTCTGGGTATTCCGCATTAAGTGGAATCATTGATATTGGTTCCCGTCTAACCACCCCCTCCCCCAAACCAAAGGCAGCAGAAGCTCCTCCAGGGCTGGCCTTCCAGCCTCGTTGTGCCTTGGCACGGTGTGGCATTCGGCGCATGCCTGCAGAGCGAGTCAGTGATGAGACTGAATGAGAGAAGCAGCTCCTAGGAGGCCCCAGGTCATGACCCCGATGGACAAGAACTTAGTGGACACTAAGCCAGACCCATTTTCAGGACATGGGTCTCCTCCGGGGACCCTGCTCCTTGCGTGTGAGCTTACCAGCGCACTTCCCCGCTGACCTGATGGCCCCTGGGTCGAGATGGGCTCCGTCTTGACCACGGCTCCATCCCGATGCCCAGGCCAGTGCCTGGCACGCAGAGAGCCCAGGAAACAGGCTGAGGCTGCGCGGGGTCTCACACCTTCTAGAGGCAGGACTGCGGTGTCCACCCCACAGACAGGACCCCCGCTCCCGCTCGGCACAGCGCCACCTGCCCCCCGACTTCTCCAGGGGCGCCTGTGGGTGGAGGCCACAAGATGGGCCCCACATAACCCTTCCCTGGACAGACCTGGGTTCGCCAAACGCAGCCGTAAGGGGGTCGTGGCTGCTTTTGCCCCGTAGCGTGAACGTGGTGAATTGCGAGCAGAATCCTGGGGTATCAAACGTGGGAGCGGCTTTTGGCTTCCAGCCCCTTTTCCACCCAACAGGAATGCTGGGCTCCTCCTGCAGTCTCCTCAGGTAATCCCACAGCAGCTGGAAAGTGCGGCCGTTATTTCCTCATTTTAGAGATGAGGAAACCGAGGCTCGGATTGGTCAACTATCGGCCTAATGTCCCCTAAAAAGAAACCGCGTCAGGAACTGAACTCTGGCCTCCCGGTGCAGACCCCACTGCTGTGCTGTCCTCCCCACACGAGGGCGGGAGCCCCTCTTCGCGGCCTTTGACCCCGAAGACGCCGGCGTGGGAAACGCACACCTCGCAAGCCTCCAAGTGCAGTGAGCACAGCGGGAAGGCCGCAAAGAGCCACGTGCTGGGCCCGCCAGCGTGCCCACCCTTGAGCCTGGGCAGCTCAGCAGCGTCTGACCGTCCTGGAGGAGCCAGCTCGGCCTCACGCCCCGGGCGCGGGCAGTGTGGGCAGCTCAGCTTTGTCCTGCCTCTGGGGCTTGGGCACAGGGGCATGAGGGCCACGCGCTCAGGTCAGGCAGGGCTGGGAAGCGAGTCTTTGGCCTCGGGTCCTGGAAGGAGTTTGAAGAGCACGAGCAGGATGTGGGAGGGGGTTCACAGCTAAAGGTATGGGGGATGCAGGAGGGGGACTTCCGGAACCAGCAGAGGGCTTCCCGGGGACAAAGGTTGATCCGGAAGAGGGGAGCCATTCCAGGGCCCCCGGAGGAGCCCATGCTGGGCAGGGGGCTGCGACGGGCACCAAGCCGGTGGCCTGGCAGAAGCCAGCGGGCGCTTTGGCCAAAGCAGGCTCAGGCCCCCGCAGCTCGGACCACCCATTTCCAACCAGGGCAGGGTGTGCCGTGCAAACCCGGGGTCTGGAGGCAGGATGCCGGGTGGTGGGGCCCCAGCCCGCGTGCCCAGTGTAAACCCAGACTGGTAACTGGCGACCCTTGGCCTCAGCGGCCCCTTCTGTGAAATGGGACCGACCCGCCCCTCAGCAGGGCTGCGGTGGGAAATCGGAGAAAGTGCTTAACTGGAAAGCACCGCGGGAAGGAGTGAGCTGCCGGCAGGGCCATCGACATGGCAGCGAAGGCCTGGTGAGGGCGGCGTGCTCGGCCAGGCTCCTCGCCCGCCGCGGACGGGCAGGTTCGCGCACTGCTTGTCAGTGAACTTCCCAGTTCTCCAGTCACTGCCCTGAGTCATTTTTCCCATAGATTAGCTTCTCCCAGGCTGTGTCATAAAGATTCTTTCTAGCTGGATTCTATTTGCTCCCGACTCACATTGAACTTTAAATTCCCCGTATCCTGGATTTCATCCCGCATTTGTCCCCTACACGCCCTCTCCAAGGGCACAATCCTGAGTTCTGACGAAATCGCCCTCGGGGAAGGTCCTGGCTCTTCTCCCTCACACAGAAGGACAGACACCAGTGGCAGTGGCCCCTCGAGCGCCAGGACGGAGGAATGATCCACCGCCGAGCGCGGGCACCGCCGGGCTGCACACGGGGCACAGGGACAGGCGGGAGATCCGCGGCCGGCCCCGCCCAGGCTGCTCCGGGGGACCACTCGCGAGCCCGGCGATGCCCCTGCTGACAGGTGGGGTCCTGACGGTTCTGCCTCTGCGGCTCAGGGGACCTCAGAGGAGGCCGCGCGGGCCCTTGCCCGCCTCGAGCTCTGTGAGGCTGAGCGCGCCTCCCTCCAGGAAACCATTTCTCCACACCTGATCCGGCACGGACGTCCAGCATGCACCCAACCGTGCTCCCGGAACCCAGGAGCCGCTGGTGCTCGCTCTGCCCGGATGACACCTGCGAACAGAAGGGCCGCGGGAGGCAGACGCCAGGGCGCTTTCGACACACGGATACTGTCAGCTGGGAGGCAGCGGACCCCCGGCCATGCCCGGGCAGCCCTCCCCTTCCTCGGCAGGTCCGTCCCCCGCCAGGAAACCCCCCTTGAGAGTGGCCCTCACAGGTCCTGACGGGTGGCCACCGAGTCCTGAGGCCCTAGAGTTGGGCGTCCCGGCTGCTCCCAGACCCCAGGCAGGGGGTTGGCGGGAGCCGGCTTGGCGGGGACAGCCTCTGAGGGCCACGGTCCCCGCGCAGGGTGGAAAATTGCCAAGCAAGCTCCAGCCGTTCGACCCCCTTCGAGGGACAGGGACAGCTCTGGTGGCTGCTCTGAGGCAGGCGCCATCTTGGCGTGGGCTGGACCCGCAGCTGCGACGGCTCTGTGGGTCATCAGGTGGCTGCGTCTCCTCACCTCCCAGGCCCGGAGGGGGTCAGGGACGGACGAGGGGCGGCCTCAGGGGTGACACAGGCACCTCTGGGGGGCACCATTTCACCACTTTAGTGGCCAAAAAGCTGGTGTGTGCTTCTCAGGTGCCCCTTCTCGGGGGGCCCATCCTCGCCAGCACGCGCCTCTGCTCCTGGCCAGGGACTGGCCTCTGGCAAGGCTCGGCCGCCCAGGCCTCCCCACAGCCTGCGGCTCACAGCGAGCTCTTGGTGGAAGCTCTTCAATGGGCTCCAGTGCAGACCGCGTCTTTGAAACGAGATGTGTCATGGCTAGAGACACATCAGCGGTGATGAGGAAGGCGGCTGGCTCTGTCCGAATGGGGGAAGCGAAGAAGGGATGGAACTGGGCAGGGTGGGGTCCCCTGTGGCCCAAATGCCCTTGGGAGGGAGCTCCCACCAGCTGCCCACCCCTCCAGTTCTCAGGGGTGTCCTTGGCAGCGGGGCCAGCCCCATGCCTCGTCCACTCATCCAGGCCACGTCTCAGGGGAGGCTTGCCATGGCCAAAGCAGCCTTCCCCGAGGAGAAGCCAGGAGCCGTGGCCTGGGGTCACGGGAGCAGGGCCTCGTTGCCGTAAACCCTCCACCCACACCTGCAACTTCTCATAGCACCATGCAAAGCTGTGTGCAGGACCGTCACAAATGGCCACCAACAGGCCCTGGAGGTCACGCCCAGTCTGGTGTGACTGCCTGGTGTCTCGCTGCGGAAGGCGGGCCTCTGGGCCATGGGACGCCACCCGTCCTGGACAGCCTGCGGGACCTGGCATGGGGTGGAAGGCGTCCAGGGGGCCTGCTGCGCCCCGCAGGGCAGTCAGCTTTGCCAAATGTGTCCATAAGGGAATGGAAACCCACCCCTTCACCTTGTCTGCTGAATCTCATGGCCACGCCCAGAGCAGGGAAAACAGCCCCCCGGGGACCTGCTCAGACCCACGTTTTTGAAACGCCAGGGCACCATGAAGATGGCGCTGACCCCTTGGCCTCTCTGGCCATGCGGAGGGGGTGGAGCCAGGAAAGGTGAACGAAGTTGGGCCGGCGTTGGGGCAGGCGTCTCCGACCCCATCCATAAAGCCCTCGCCTTGCGCACCTGTGATAGGCCGGCACCGTTCCCGGCGCTGGAAACACAGCAGCGGGCGAGGCCAAGACCCTGCCCCTGGGGAACGCGCACTCTCGCTAGTGGAAAGAGGCAGCCGGCGCACACACACACGCGAGTGCAAACTAGGTAGAAAGAAAGCAGAGACAGCAGGATGGGGAGCCGTGGGTGAAGGAAAGGGCTGGCTTTGTTCGGGGGGTCCCGAAAGGCCTCCCTGAGCAGGGATGCTGGAAGGGACCCCCAGGGTGAGAAGTCAGCGTCGTGACAACTCGGGGAGAAGCTCTCCAGGTGGAAGGAACGCCATCCTGAGGCTGGAGAATACGTCGGGAGCCAGGAGAGACGGGGAGGGCCTAGGGCCCTCACCTGGCGCAGGTGTCCCGGCGCTCGGGCCGCTGCACAGGTCGGCCTGCAGGGGGCGGACACGGGCTCGGGTCAACCAGCTGGCCGAGCACGTGCAGCCCTCATCCCCTGCAGCCACAGCCTCTGCCCTCCGGGCCCCCATGGCAGGGCCAGCCCCTCCCCTGCCACACCGCCCCCCCAGCTCTTCCCAGCACAGCTGCCGGCTCCTCCCAGGCCCACCAAACCCTTTCACAGCCTGAGCCTTTAGCCCGCTCTCCCCCTGCCGGGGGTCACCGCCTGCTGGCAGCCTTCCCACCACCCCCAGAAGGCAGAGACCCCTCCCCACGGCCCACAGTCCTCCGCTCCAGCCTCCATCACCTGGTCGCATCGTCAAATAGCAACTAATCTGCAGGCTCGTCCCGCCCCCCCTGCCCCACGGGACGTAGGCCCTCAAATTCCTCAGCACCCCTCTCTCTTGCCCGCACATTCGGGGGGCGGTGCTCCCGGCTCCAGGTGAGGTGAAAGGGAAAGGGGAGGACGTGGCTGCCCTCAGTGAGGGAGGGGTGGGGTCTGGGGTCCCACACCTGGAGGCCGGCCCCACCCAGCCCTGCACACACAGTGCGACGCTGGGCAAGCAGAGGGCGCGTGGAAGCTGACCCCTCTGCCCTGGGCCACGCCCTGTCCACCCTGCACCCACGGGAGGGCCCACGGAAGTCCCAGAGGTTAGGAGAAGAGAGCCGTGTCGGGGTCCTGGGGCTGCCGTGACGAAGTTGGTCCACGGTCACCACTGAGCCAAAACAAGGGCTGGCAGGGCCGCGCTGCCGCCGGAGGCCTCGGAGAGGATCGCCGCCGCCTCTTCCGCTTCTCGGCTGCCGGCAGTTCCCGGCTCGCGGCGGCTTCCCTCCAGCCTCAGCCTCGGGCTTCCCACAGCCGCCTCCGTGCGCGCAGACTGTCCCCGCCGCCTCTTACCAGGAGACACGTGACGGCGTCTCGGGCCCACTCGGGTGGTCCGGGATAACCCGCCTCAAGGTCCCTAACGCCGTCACAGCTGCACAGACCTGGTTCCAAATCCAGTCCCGCTACAGGTTTCGGGACGGGGGCCCCCGAAGACGACCGCTGCCACCCCTCGCCTCACAGCCCCCGCCCAGCCCCACACCTTGTCCCGCGCGCATTTCCTCCCGGGTCCTGCCCCCCTGCCCTCCTTTTCAGATTTATAAATCACCCAAGTTGTTTCAAACCACAGCTGCAAACACAGCTCTGCTGTCCTCTGATCACCCCCCAGCACGGCCCACGGGACGGGGTGGCCCTGGGTGCCGAGCAGTCGGCTCCCTCCCCAGCCCTGGCCTGGCCTCTGCCCTCCCCCAGAGGCGGCTACTGCCCAGAGTGCTGCACCCTCATTCTTGGGGGGAGCACGGGGTGGGGTTCAGGAGCATCCCTGCCGGAAAATACTCCGAGGGTGGCTCCTGCTGAGGTCCTCCCCCCACCAGGGACCCCTACAAAGGAGCCTTTGGGAGGTGTTTGGAACCAGCCCAAGGGGCCACGTGACGCCGCGTCATGCCTCCTCCCCCCGCGCCCCGTGGCGTCCACGTGTGGAGTCCCACTTGGAGCGAGGCTGGTGGTAAGCAGAGGCAGGCGGGAACCGGGAACTGTCTCCTGCGCCGTACTTTCCTCGTTAGGAAAATGGACCGAAGCGCAGGCAGGACGTGGACACAGACGGCTCTCGCTACTTCAGCCGTAGCCGTGCCCAGCCACGGGCCGGGTGTAGGGAGCTGGCCCCGGACTGGGAGCGAGGCGACCCCCTGCGAGGACCCGGCGCCCGCAGCCCCCCAAGTGGGTGGGCAGCTCGTGGGACAGACCTCGCCGGCCGCGCAAGCGCGCAAACATTCTGGCTTTAAGGAGACGGGTCCGCTAACAATGGCTTCCACCTTTGAAGGCAGAGCCACATCCCTGCAGGGCCCACGGGGGGGGTGAGCCCCTCTTCCTCGGGGCCGCCCTCGCCCTCGCGGCACCGGGCATCCGACCACGAGCTCCTTGAGAAGGAGCTTTGGGGCCCATTCAGCCAACGCCGGCTCAGCGGGGCAGCCCGTGCCTCCCTCCAGGAGCTTCGGCCCTGCAGACCTGAGGTGGGGGAGAGCCAGGGTCCCCTCAGGGGAGTCCCCTGGGGGCTTGGAGCGCCAGAGGGGTTCGGGCAGCCTGAGGGTGGCTTGTCAAAGCGTCTGGCAAACAGAGTCCCTTGGAGAAGGAGGTGGAGAAGCGAGGTGAACGGGGTGGCTCCTGACACCTTAAAAACCCTGGCATGACGGTCCTGCGGTCGCCGAGCTGGGGCCTTCTGACGATAGAAATGGCTGCCCTCGCCGCGCTGTGGCCGAGTCTAAGATGGCGATGACGGCAGGGCCCCGGCTGCTGTCCCAGCTCCGGGGTCTCCGGCCGCCCTTGGTGCTCCCGGGCTCGTGGCCGCGTCCCTCTGAGCTCTGCCTCCCCCCTCTGCCTGCCTGTGCCCCGTGTCCGAACCTCCCTCTTGTAGAGGGCGCCAAGGGCCGGCTTAGGGCCGCCCTTCTCCACTGTGACTCTGTCTAATTAACAGCTGCAAAGACCCTTCCTCGAAACGCGCTGATGTGCGCAGGTCCCAGGGTTGTGCCTTCTGGGGAGGCACGTCTCAACCCTTGACAGTACTGAAAGGCCAGTTCCTTGGTGAGCCAATGGCGGCTCATCTTGGGGGGCTGAGGCCACAGGCCAAACCCCGTGAAGGCCAGAGGTCAGACGGGGGGAGCCACACAGAGGGTCCTTGGGCAGGAGCAGGAAGCCCCCGTCCTCCGGCATATAGGCTGTGGGCTCCGTCCTCCACGAGCCCCCTCCAGCTCTCGGCCTCTGCCCTGGTAGACAGGACCCCGCGGTCCTCGGGGTGTAGGGTCGACTCTGCCCACACCCTGGAGCCCCACCCAGCTCGCCGCACACTTCCCCTGGACAGGATGGAGGGACAGGCGGAGGCCACGGGCCTCTCCCTCTGCTTTCTGGGGCCCGTGCCAGTGAGGTGCCAGGCTCCAGTGCTGCCAGTTTCCACTGGGCGTGCCCCCTCGCAACGAGCGGCCAGCTCTGCCCAGGATGGAACGGCAGCCGCACGGGGTGTTTTCTGAGGGGGAGCATGTCTTCCTGTGGAGAGGCTTTCACAACCGCCCCACCAGATTCCTCCGTGACGGCCGCTGCAGTGCTGGACGCGGCACATGTCTCCCCTGGGCTGCACCCGGAGGACCCAGCCGCGCTTGAGTGCCTGGGAGATGAGCGAGGAAGGCCCAGCTCCAAGCTTCTGGTGTAAGCCACCAGACCTTGGTTTCTTGACCTGGGAAAAAGAAATTGGAGTTTCTCCGCCCTCTGGGTGGAGTTGGCTTCCCCGGCCTGGGGCCCTTTTTGGTTCCCACTGAGCCAGTTCTGGCCCGGGGTGCCAGGCCCTCCCCAGCGCCTGCACGACTCTGCCAAAATCCTCCTCTGGAGTGGAGGGAGAGGCGCAGTGGGCAGCAGCATCCACGCTCTAAGCCAGACCCCCACTGCTGGTCACCTTGACCGGTCATTGTCGTCTCCTGGCCCGGCTGCTGGAGTCGACCCATTTCCCTCTGCGCAGCTGGACTGCGCAGAGCAGCAGGCAGGAGGCCCTCGGGGAGCTTTCGCAGCGCCTTCTGCCTCTGTGATTGATGCTGCCCTTGAGTGGGTGCCCCTAAGCCGGGGGACCCCCCCCCGGTACCCTTTCCAGTGGCATCGCCTGCCGCTCTGGGGCTGGCACAAGCTGCACCCAGCACTCGCGTAGAGGTCACGAACTGCCAAGTGCAGTCGATAAATCCGTCTGAAACGGCATTCCTTCCTCAAAAGGCACCGTGAGGGACTCTCTGAGGACTTCAGGCTCCTCCAGGCGGCCGCGTCTCCTCCCCAGAGCCCTTGCTCAAGACAAGCCATCAGGAGCGCGGCAGCGTGGGAGCGTGTGACAGCCGGACACACAGTGGCCTGCTTTTCCAGGGGATTATTTCTGGAAGAAAACTCCCCGGGCACCAGCGGAGCGGTGGGGCTGAGCCCAGAGCTCCCGTGCAACTCCCCCAGGGCCGGTGGGGGGCAGGCCTCGCCTGAGGCCTGGACAACGCTGGAGAGCCGTGTGAGGCCCTGGTGCGGCGCCTGCTGGGGGGCTCCTGGGAGCCACCGTGAGGCCCCGGCTGTGGATGCCGCACCCTGACCTCCTCTTGGGCTCGGCCTGTCTTGTGTCCCTCGTCTGCCTGGGCTTGGGGCAGCAGGAAACAGGTCTCAGCCCCTGCCTCTCCTGCAGCCCACTCCCCACCCTGCCCCAGCTCGGGCCCAGCATGCCAGGCCGGCAGGCAGGGGCTGTGATTGTGAGAAAGGCAAGGCGTGAGGGCTGCTGCCTGCTCACCTCTCCTTATGATAATCCGTGGGACGTGGTAGTTTCGTGAAAGAGAAACTGAGGTGCCAAGATGCCCAGAGCACCACCCTGGCAGTGCCAAGGCTGGAATCTCAGCCCCCTCCCATGAAGAGAGAATGCCTCTGGGAGCAGTTTGGGGGCCTCCATCGGGAAGGTGGTCCTGGGCTTCCTGGGAGGGGAGTCCCAAGAAGTCACCAATGCCAGGGAGGACACAGGAAGGGCGGGGGGCCTGGCCTCCCACAGTCTGACCTGCTATCCTTGCTGCTGTCGTGAGAGGCCCAAGCTCTTGTGAAACAATTCAATACGAGCCCAGACAATGCTGACGGTCAAAAATGTTTCATTTCTCAGTCTGGCTGATGGAGTCTCTCCAGATAAAATTTATTCCTTTTTTATTTTTAAAGAACAAATACATTTAAATTTGGTGCTTCACGTGTCTTCAAAATCTATTTCAGTGGTTGCATCCTTTGGCCAAATAATTGCGGCCCACCCTGCCTGGTTCCTGGCATTTTGTTTCTCGGCTTTCTTCCATTACGCGGAATGTGTTCCCGCTGCCTCTATCTGCTCACAGCTGCGTATGCTTACTTGGATCTGTGGCTTCCATGGAGGGAGGAGCCGCTGGGCCAGGGCTGTGCATACAGAGGGCACTTCATAAATGCTTCTTGGATGGGCGATTGAGCAGAACTTGGGAGGATGGACTCGTGTCTGCTCTCCCTGTCTCAGGCCAGCTTTCTGTCTGGATCCCGAGGCCCTGCCCCCCCGGCCTCCCCCAGCCCTCTCCAGGTTTACAGTCCGCACCCTCCCATTTCTCTCTTTTCCTCCTGGTTCAACTCCACCATTGGGGTGGGAGGGCAAGAGGGGCCTGGTCTCCACCACAGACTCCCTTGCCCCACCCAGCCTGCTATAGGTCTGCCCTAAAGGGGAGGCTTAGCAGAGACCCAGAATGCTGCAGGAAAGGGAAATGGGGTGTGAAAGGTTCAAAGCCCAATAGCTCC
>JAQZBX010072656.1:0-15038 GCA_029593785.1 Cabassous unicinctus | reverse complement strand
AGACCTTGATTACAGCAACTGCTCTTGCAGCACCACCCATGAGCTTCACCCATGTCCATTTCTCCATTCTCATCCCATCCCCCTTCCTCTCTTGTACTCTTTATTGGTAAAACAAAGAAATTCAAAGATTGAATGGAGAGTTGAGATTAAATCAAAACACTAGAATGTCATATTCCACCTCCAGCTGCTCAGGATGGGGTTAACCATGGAAGCAGAAGACGAGGATATAAGGGAGAGAGATTTTTGCTGCAAACCTTGACAAAAGTGACTGGGCCATCCCTCTCGCCACCATTTTCAAGACTGGAAAGATTTCCATCACAACTGTCATTCACAGTGTTATTCAGCATATAAACACATGTGCTCTCCCAGTCTGAGAGGTCCTGTGCTGATCTTGGGGTGGGGGACACAGCCACAAATCAGGTGTGGCTGGGGAAGTTTAAAGGGACCTTCCAGCAGAGCATGGCAATATCCTGGCACAAGGATATATCGGGAGCGCTGGGAATACAGGGGAAGGCCAGGAACGGCTTAAAGAGGAGGTGTTACTTGGTCTTGGACTTGAAGATGAATAGTTCATCTTAAACACAAGGCTAAGAAACTCGGACTTGACCATGTAGGTCAGCATTTCCCCAAGTATGTCCTGTGAAACACGAATCCTGAATTTGTTTTGCAAAATCAATAAATCAATAAATCCTGGGATCAAACACATTTGGGGCCTGCTGCAGAGTAAACCCTTGCAGACATTCACTATGCACATTGGCATTTAAAAGTGCTGAGAGACTCTATAGTTAAAAAAGAGAAAGAAAACTTACCTTTTAGTTTTCTAAACTTACATCCGTGCTACCCTTGGTTCACATAACGCGTTCTGGCATCCCCACAGAATCAATACTCCTCAGCCACACAGGGAGAAAAGCAGAAACAGGGATGGGTGCATTTGCAGTTTTAAGCAGGAAATGGTTCCCCTGGAGGCAGGAGGGTGGCGAGGTGACCACTAAGAGGCCCCATTATCCCTACAACATAGATGGGGTCCAAGTTTACCCCGTTTGACCTGGAACTAAGAGCATCTTCATTTATTTCTTCTGCAAATATCTAGTGAGCATCTGCTCTGGGCCGGCTGTGCTTTTGCTGGCAGTACAAGAGGGAAAAAACCAGACGTGATTCCTGCCTCCTGGTGCTTCCTGACTTAGAGACACTACCACCTTATCAGGTAAACTGAGCTTTGAAGGAAAGGAGCACAGTTCTGTGGGGAAGGGACCTGGAATCGAGGAGGGTTTTCCTTAGTCAGTCATGGATTGGGGTCTCCAGGATAGGTAGATGTTAACTAGTCAAGGAGGGGAGACGTGAGGGAACCGCTGGACAGCCCTGGGACGCAAGGGAGAATACTGCAGCCACAAGACAGAAGGGAGAGCAGCAAAAGGGAGTGCTTCTTGATCATTTGGAAACTCAAGTTCACAGCCCTGTCGATGCCTAGATATGTCTGGCCACAGATTAGAAATAACACATCCCCAGCCTCTGAGATTTGGAGGCTCTGGAAAGAAGGATGCCCAGGAAATTAACCACAGGAACAAGCAGCCTGCAGTGGAGTTTCCTACCTAACAGAGGAGAGGATGTGAAGTGGAGCAGGTTCCCTGGGACCTGTCAGGGTGGGAGGGTGGGCTGGGAGTTCAGCCTGGCTGGTCAGCTCAGCTGTGTCAAACACAGCTCTTTGAGGTCAAGCCGCCGTCCCCAGGAGCCTAGCTTAGTGCAGAGAATCTCCCGGCACCAGGGACTTGCCTACCATCTCCTAAGCAATGCGGGTGAGCCAAGCACTCTGCAGGTGCTTCACATGCATACTCTCAAGGCGTCAGGCACCTGGGTGCCCTACACTGCCTAATTTCGTGGGTTCTCCCTGCTTTTACCATATAAATAAAGCCCCCAGCACACATCCCACACGTGGTAGGAAGCCCTGTTGCCCCAGCGCTACCTGGAGGGGCTTACATGCTTCCCGAGACCACTCCTTTCAGTGTTCTTCCTCAGCTGAATTCTCCGTCTCATTTGGGTCTTGCCTCCCACCGCTGGAGTCTCCTCTCCGCCCAAAGAACTCTGCAGCCTTTCTTTTATTCCCCAAAGCAACCGTGAACGCAGTGCTGTTACACAGCAGTCAGTTTAACTGGAGATTTGAGGAGAAGGGAGGGTGGTTACACTGGAACACAGAAAGGAACATGACTTAAAATTGAACTAGTATTCTTGAGCTTCAGCCCTTTCTGGTAACGGCTCCTCTCTTATCCTCACACCCATGGGCTCCTGCCACACTGCTCAGACCGCCAGGCTCCCAGCCTCACAAGACCCTCCTGCCATCCCTTCCCTTCTATCCTGGGAAGTACCCCTTACCTTAGATGTCTTCAGCTGGGTTTGCCAAGAAGCAGGCAGGAGACAAGGATATGAGTGCAAATGGTTTATTTGGGAGGCGCTCCCCGGAAGCCCTGGTGGGGGAGTGGGGAAGGGAAGGAAGCCAGCACAGAGCATGTTCACGAGACCACCACATTGGGCCACAGGGCTCAGTCCCACAAGGGCCCTCTGGACTTTGGCATGGAACATGCCTCAGAGTTGGCCCATGCAAGGATCAAGGAATTTGCATTTATCCTCCAACTTCCTTCCATTATCGGCAGGGGCATCAGCTCCCCCGCAGGTCCAACTTGCACCCAGAGCAAGCCAAGAGAAAGCATTTCCCTGGAAGCCCACGGGACCTTGCCGAAGAACAGGCACTGAGTGACGAGCATATGGGCAGGGCACCAGCATCACCTGCTACGAGGAAACAAGCAAGGCCATTCTTCACCTCACCAGAGCCCCTGGAGCCCAGGCCATGGGGTGGGGGCGCAATTGTCACCCCAAAGACAGCATCGAGTTGCATCATCAAAGTCTACCTACCCTGGAGGAAAAAAAAAACATAAGCTTCTTTCCCAGAAGACTGAAGGGTCTTGTACCCAGCTGAGGTTCGGAAAGAGCGAGCAGTTGGTTTTATACACCACGAGGTGGGTGCAGTCGTTATCCCCAGCTTCTAAACTAGGTAACTGAGGCTCCGAGAGGCGAGACTCAAACTCCAGCCTTCCTGCCTGTAATGACCATGCACATTCTTAGAGACCATGCTCTACAGTCTCCCAAGAGCCTGGGAACAGGGCTTGGATCAAACTTTGATAATGACAAACGTGTCAACAAAACTTTGCACATCTGTACTCACATCCTTCTCACCACCATCCTGGGGAGGGGCAGGGGTGCTATTACTGGGCCCATTTTACTGAGGAGGAACCAAAGGCCTGCATGGGCTAAGTCATGTGCCCAAGTTCTCATAGCTAGGAAGCTCTCATACCTGGACATGGATGTTGTCTCTCTGACAACAGATCCCAAGCCCTGTAACCGCCCCCTTGAACTCCCTTGAAACCTGAGGTCCCAAGTGCTGATGGCTCCAGGCAACTCCATCACCATCAACCATCAAAGGCTGCAACTGCACCAGAGGGAGGGTCAGAAGCAGGATCTTCAGGGTCATCTAACTGTCCCCATTATCACCATGATAGCTACCATCATCATCGTCAGTAGTACCAGTGGCAGGTGCTGCCCCTCCTTGCAGTGTTCAGTGGTCAGTACATCCATAGAAGGAAATAGGATCTAGAGAAGAGATGGCCATAGGCTAAGAGGAGGGTTTGGAGCAGTTATAGAGCACAGGTTAATGTTAAGGGCACAGGCTGCCCAGGTTTGAATCCCGGCTCTGACACTTGCCAGCTATGTGAGCTCGGGCAAGGTACTCGAATTCTCAAAGCCTCAGTTTACTCATCTGTAAAATGGGGATAATAGGATCTACCTCAGGGGTTGTTGAGAGGCTTCAATGAATTAATGTATACAGAAAGCCTAGAACATAGGAGGTGCCATGGAAATGTTAGTGATTTGGGGGCTAATGTTCAGGGTAGACTCCAGTCCTTTTGGAAATCAGAGGGCTAAGCAGGGAAACTGAAGCTGAAGACAGGGTCATATGGGGTTAAGGTCAGGAATAAGGTCTGGGAGAGAATGCACTGGGCTGGGATTTCCCCAGCATATGGTCAGCAGCTGTGTGACCAAGACAGCTCTCCTCCCCGATGGCCAGGGCACCTCAAGCCCTCCCTTTCCAGGGACAGCCCTGAATCAAGGACTGGACAGGGCTGAGCCTACAGATGACCAGCCTCAGTGGCTAGAAGAGTGGCAGGGTCAAGAGGGTGGCCTTTAGAATCTAGCAGACCCAGGTTTGAATCCCAGCTCTACCCTGAGAAAGTTATTTAGCCATCATCACCTATACAATGAGACTAGAAAGTGTTTCCTCTGGTGTGCAGGGGCCCTGGTGACCGCCCCCTTCCCCTGAAGTTCCCTCCTCTAGCTGGTCCTCTTCAGACTCCTGTGTTATCTTCTCTTCATGCCTCTGTCTTCTACCTCCCAATACTTCAAACACAATAGGTTCTAAACCAATTCACCATCTTTTTCCCCAACCTGTCCCTCCCATCTTGGTAGGCAGCACCACTTCCATTCAGTCACCAAAGCCAAAAAATATGGCTCCATATTCCACTAATCCCTCTTCCTTGGCCAAGCAAATGCTCTCAAATCCATCCACTGCCCCAGACCAGGAACCATCATCTCTTGCCTCCATCCTCCATCCCACAGCCAGAGTGATGGTCCTAAAACACAAATATGACCAATCTCTCCCTGCTTAAACATGTCAATGACTCATCATTTTCCTCAGGATCAAGGCCAGAACTCTGAGCATGTGCGACTTTTCACCACCAATGTTTGGCCTCCTTGCCCTGCCTCATCTCTCACCTGCCCGTGAGCTACACCTTTGGACCATGATTTCAGTGTAAGTGTCCCTGGGATACACCCTCCCATGTGCCCTGCCGGGTGGGGCTGGGATCTGAGTCATTCCTGCTTCGTCGATGGCCAGCAGGGCAAATGAGCAAATGAAGGAGGCAGGACTTGAGCCGTGGCTTTCTAGAGGAAAGAATATCCGTAGACTGAGAGGCTGGGGGAGAGCAGCTCGGAGAGGGTGGGGGAGGGGCAGTTCTGAGGGACAAGAGCCCTGGCACCTTGTCTTGAAGGAGAGAGCACTGGTGCTGGAAGGGCAGGTGCTGCCAGCGACAATGCCTCCTCCCTCTCGTGACCTTTACCGGAGACATTTTCTCTGAATGTCAGGTTCATTAGACACAGGATTGGGGGTGGAGAAATCGTTTTAAAGCTGAATTAAGGACAGGACAGATAGACAGATGTCATTCAGGCTAGCTTGTCCTCAGCAGCCTGGAGGGGGAAGAGAGGACACATCACCTCTAGAGAGCTGTGGTGAATCTTCCCTCAGACTGAAGGTTCAAGGGCAAAGGCATGTCTGCCCTCCTCAGACTAGAAGTCTCCCTCAGAGAGGGGTTCCCAGGAGCAAGACCACATCTCACCACTTCCCAGCACCTCCATATTGTTCTCTGCTCCACGGTCCCAGAGCAAGCTGTACCAAGAAGTGATCCTTAGTCCGTGGGGTTTACCAACTGACTAGGATCCGGGTGCTTCAGGCTGGCTGGACATTCTGCAGAACCCGATGGAACTGTGGTTCTCAGAGGGGCAACCACCCTGCCCTACCACCCTGCCCTTCCTGGGACATTCAAAATAGATGCCTGGGCTTAGAGCATCTTGGCTGTCCAACTTTACCCCTCAGGCCCAGTCTGAGTCCCCCAAGGATCTGCCTGCCTGACTCAGAAACCCATGCTGTACAATGGGAGCATAGCGATAAATCAGATATTCACCCTAACCTCAAGGAACCCAAGTTTGATGAGGAAGATGCACAGGTGCACAAATATTACCACGTGGTGGGCTCAGTGCCCTGGCAGAAGCAGGTAGAGAGTAGAAACATGCACCAGAGGGGAGTCCTTCTAGATGAAGAGTCATAAAGGGCTTCCCGTGAGGAGGCAACATCTGAACTGGGCTTTGAAGGATGAATAGGAATTTTTCACTTCATCTTTTTTATCTTCCAAAACTAGAATGGCTTCCAAAACTAGAATGGCTGCTTCCATGAACCATGAACTCCCAACCACTGAAGAGTGTGAGGTGACTGAGTCCTTGGTCCTCTAGTCACCTTCACGGCCATGTTGCACAGTCAAGGCACTGAGGAGCGAGGGTCTCGCTCCTGCTTTCTGCCTCCCTGTTTTTCTCCACAGCTCTTTCATATCATTGCTGGTTCAGTGATGCATGCCAAGTACCTTCTGTCCCCAGGTGTCAGGCCTGTCCCTGTCCACTGCCCCCACAGTAGGGCTTCTGCTATGGCTCCATGTGTTACTGCCCAGCCCCATGTTGGGCCAGAGGGGGCCATGGATAAGACCCAGAAAAACAGGTTTTTTCTTTCCGAGAGCTTCCAGGATCCTCCCTCCGTACACACACATCATCCTCAGAACCTCATCTCCCATCCATCCCCATCTCCAGCTCCCCACAGACCTCGGTGCCCTCTGATCCCACAGCTCTTCCTGGCAGCTCTGCCTCCTCCTCCTCCTCGCCGCTCCCATTCCCTGGGACTTCCTGTCCCCCCCACTGACGCATCCATCCCCATCCTGAATGCTGAACAGCACCGCCCTGCCCCCCCCCAGGCTCCTGGCTCTGCACCATCCCCAGCTCATGGCTGCCAACTCTGTCTTCACGCCTCCCAGAGGAGCGCTGCCAGCATGTCTTGGTGGCTGGGGATGGGGAGACAGAGACAGAGAGAGACACAGTGCAAGGAAGACAGGCAGAGAAGGGAGGCTTAGGCAGAGACCAGAGAAGGAGGAAGAAGGAGAGTCAGCGACCACCATGAAGGGAAAGAGCGTGTCACACAGGAACAAGGGAGGCTCCCACCCCAGGAGCCTCACACCAGAGTCAGAGCCAGAGGGCCTGACAGGCTGGGGCTGTCACAGAGCCCTCACTGTGCAGAGGACAGGGAGGCCCCAAGAGGGGATGGACCCACCCAGGGTCCCAGCCAAGCTGTGCAGAGCTGGGCCTGGAACCCAGGACCCTTGGCTCTGGCCCCCATCAGGCTCCGTGGCTCCATGCTGGGCAGGCAGTGGAAGATGGGCAGGTTATGGGCACGTGAGCCTTTCCTCAACGCTCATCCCAGCCCCCCCCAGAAGCCTCCCTTGCCAGCCCGGCCGCCTCTCCATCATGGCTCAGCCGCCAGCACAGCTCCCAGCTGGCTGAAGCCCGGATCCACTGCAGCCCGGGAAGAGCGGAGCCTGCCTCTGTCCTCTCTGCCCGTCACAGGCCAGGCCAGGCACGCACTGGCTGCGTGAGGCTTGCCACATCAACAGGGTGGGCGAGCAGGAAGCACACCCAGCTGCTCGATCTGTCCATAAAGCCTGGCTTGATCCTACTCTAGGGCTGCTTTAATGGGGGGTCAGGAGGCACTGGAAAGAGAAGCCCCTCTGCCCCTAGGAAAGAAAGAGGGGACTTCAAGGTGGAAGAGGACTCAGCAGGGGGCAGAAACGTGAGCATGGAGGCCTAGGGGAGAGACTGCACCTGGGGCCAGCTAAACAGGCTAAAGTCACCCCAGGAGACTCAGAAATTCAACCCAACAAGCCCTCTCTGATGGTACCCACTCCAGGCCTACGCTGGAGCAGGGGCAGAGATGCCAACACAGCGGCTGCCCGTTCTGGACCACCCACTGACCCAGGGCTGTACGTGCAGTACTACCCGTGAATACTGCTTTTGACCTTCACAACAACTTTTGTTGTTATTAACCCATTTTACAGGTGAGGAAACTGAACCTCAGAGAAGTTCCTCAGCTGGAACATCAAGCTGAGCAGCTCCCAAGGCTACCCTCTTTCTCCTGCATCTCCCTGCCTCCCTGCATGTCCAGAGAGGCAAACAGAGAAGGGACATGATGGGGACCATCATTTCCCCAGGCAGTGAGAGCAGGAGCTCCTCTTAAGGAGTGATCCCATGTTAGCTGGGGAAAAAAAATGTATGAACTCACCCACATATAAATTTAGTTCCAGCGCCTGGAGCTGAAGATTTTCTGAAAAAAAGCAAAGCCATGCAGTGGGCGGACAAAGCACCAGGGCTCTGAAGCCAGCCTGCCTGGCTTGAACCCTGACTCTGCTGCTTCCTGGCTGTGTGATTTCTTTCCTGGTCCCCAAAATGGGGAGAGTAAAAGACATCCTCACAGACAGTGAGGTTTAAAAGAGGCAACCTGTAAAGTGCTTAGAATTGCTCCTGACCTGTAACAAGTGCTCAATAAACGGCAGCTGCCCATGCAATTCAGACAGAAGCCAGCAAGGGGAAAACAACTGGGGCAATCTAGAAAGGTGCACGGATGAGCAATGAGGTGCGGCACAAAGACGGCACCCCGCAGCAAGCCGCACCTCGTGACACCCACACCATCATTAAGAATTGGCACATCTTGAAATGTTTGGTGTGGAAACCAGGGAAGTAGCAATTGAATTCTTCAGCCCAGGCAGACTCAGGGAGTGGAGACCAGAGACCTCAAGTACCCCAAGATATCATAGGAATCTTGAGGAAGGCTTTGGGCTTCCCCAAGTCATAGAAATTGACAAGCTCCTCCAAAGTTTAACTGACTTGCAAGTACAGGGAAGCCTGGAGCTGACATCTAGGTTAAGCAAACTAGTTTGCATGGTGCCAAGCAGCTGGTGGTGATAATAATTCCAGCCGATACTGGTCAAGCACTCACCACGCACCAGGTACTGCACATTGACTCATTTGCTCCTCAAACAATCCTCTGAAGTTGGCACCATTTTACAGATGAGGCAACAGACCGGTTAAGGGACCTGCCTGAGGTTACACAGCTGATGAGTAGTAAAGCTAGAAGACCTAGAAAGCCAGGCTTCAGAGACTGCATTTTCAATCACTCCTTTTAAGAAGAATGGGTGATGAGGCGTACAAATGGGAAAGAGCCACATAGGGCTCCCAGGAGCAGAGCACCCCAAGTCTGACCTTGGAGTCTTCGATGTGGTTGTAGCCCTAAGGTGAGGACCCAGCCAGGAGCCCCGTGCCCCGAATCCAGGCTCAGCATTTCCCAGAAGCCCCATCCAGCTGAGGGTCTGCCCTGCTCCCTGCCAAGTGCTAAATGTCAAGTGCCAGGGTGGAGGCCAGGGTGGTACCTTTGGCCAAACCCATCCCAGGCCAGCAGCTCTGAACTGACAAGGCACCATCCCTCAGGCCCGAGCCATGTTCTCCGTTGAATACTTGGCTGACCAAACCTGCTGCCCCCCACCCCCGCTTTTCCCTGGCTCCATCCACTGCTCAGGTAATGCAGCCATCTGGGACCCCCTGCAGGGAGCCTGCCTGGTTGTTAGAGAGGGGATGTCTTCCACCCACATCCTGGAACTCCATAAATCTCAGGATGGGCAGGGTAGCCACTGCCAGTGAGAAGCCAACCTTCCAGGGAGGACACAGGCTCCGCCACTCAGGGCTGCTCCAGAAAGGTCAGTGAGATCAAAGAGGCAACTTCACATAGTGGAAGGAACATGGGCTTAAGAATGACGTGGGTTCATACTCTGGGTTCACTCTCACTGGATAGGGGCTTTGAACAAGTTGGTCCAGCTCTTTCTTCCCCTATAAAATGGAGATAGCATAGGACAGACGCCACCAGAATGCCACCCCACTCACTCGCACGTCCTTTGCATTTAGGAGATATTTGTGGAATGAATGGTGGATGAACGTGCAGCCAATCCAGTGGCCATTCCACCTACTTTCTTGCTAACAGAGCCCCAATTCAGGCCACGAGACAACCGTGCCCACCCCAGGAGATGACTCCAGGTGCCTCTGAACAAACATGACAACCCAGCTCCCCTTTAAGTAATTGCTGTAGGGATGGGCATGTGACCCAGCCCTGGCCAATGAGATAAAAAGGAAAAGTAGGCTGGGGATTCTGGGAAAGATTTCCGTCTCAGATAAAGGGGCGGGGCTAAAAGGCACATGCGGAGAGCACTTTTCCTCCTGTCTTCCTGCTTGGGAGGCTGCTGTGGGGGGATGAGGTAACCAACCAGCAAGGAGGAAGGGTGATGTCGCCATCATCTGAGGATGGCAGACGAGAGATCGCGGGTCCTCGATGATACCACTGGGCTGCCAGTTCAACTAAAATTGCTAAAATTCTTGTTAAATAAAAATAAATTCTTGTTAAATAAAATTCTTGTTAAATAAAAATAAATGTTTACTAGGTTCAGACCACTTCAGGTTGGGTCTGCTGATGCTTGTAGCTGAAAACATTCTTATCTGAAACAGTGATAAATGCATGAATGAACGAATGAGTGTATGCACATTATTATTGACAATATTAATATGGTAACCTCTCATTTATCCAGTGTCACCCTCAATGGGCTTTTTCTCAGAAGTAAATTTTCTAGGTAATTGATGTTTGCCTCCTTTAGGCACCAAAATATTATTTTGATTTTAAATATTTTTATTTTCTTATTTGATATATATCACGTACATCCCCACCTATCCCTCCCCCTCTCTTTCTCCCTTCCCCCTTTCTCTCTCTCTCACACACACAAACACACTCAGAGGATGCTGACAAGAATTAATTTAACTTGGCTTGGACACGGCTCACCAACAAACACATATCACTAAAGTGAGCTGTGCCCATAATTGCCCTGGGCTGGCAGGGGGGGGCGCTTCCGGAGCTTCCTCTGATCTCCACAGTCGCCACCCCTCCCAGATACTTCCCATCAAGCTGCCAGCTGTCACTTCCTGCCAATCTCCCCGACTTGAATGGATTTCTCAGTTTGGGCCTGGAAGCCAGATGACCAAGCTTGCTAGACTTGTGTGCAAAATGGATTCTTTTAACAATCCCTGGCTGAGGCCCTGCTGTTAAGGTGCTAGACCCAGAGATGAAGAAAGTCGGGTTCCCACCCCAAAGAAAGGATCATTCATTTATTCAGCAAATATTGACCGAGTGCCTACTAATTGAGGCAGTAGAGGTTAACTAAGAAGGCAAGCTTTGGAGCCAAAGACCTGAGTTCAAATCCTGGCTCTACTTTCCACTAGATGTATGAACCTGGGCAGATGAGTGCACCTCTCCAGGCCTCAGTTACCCTATCTATATAATGGAACTATTAATAGTATCTTCCACATACAGTTGATGTAAGGAATAAATAAAATATATGCTTAACACTCTTAGAAGAGAGTCTTTTACTTTGTTAATTCCCAACAAATGTGAGCTATTATCACTATCTTTACCATGTGCTGGGCACTTTTCTGGGCACCA
This sequence comes from Cabassous unicinctus, assembly GCA_029593785.1. Taxonomy (NCBI): domain Eukaryota; kingdom Metazoa; phylum Chordata; class Mammalia; order Cingulata; family Chlamyphoridae; genus Cabassous; species Cabassous unicinctus. Next base: position 3,814 of record JAQZBX010072656.1, on the reverse strand, counting down.
GAAAAACAATAGTTCGCAAGAATGTCACAGTCCCTGGCCCCAGGAATGTAACAGTTAATCAGACTTAATACATAGGAAAAAGTGCTAATAGGAGAACTTTAGTCGGGGGGGGGGGGGAACAGAAGCCTCCACGAGGGGCTGTAACCCAGACGGGAGGCTTCCTAGAGGTCCAAGATGGGACTAAAAAGTTAGTGGGGGTCTGCCAGGCAAAGGAGAGCAAGACATGGCCCCCAATAATAGAACTGCTGATAGATGATGCAAAGTGCCAGGTGAGAAAGGATTCAGGGAGAGAGAGGAGCTGGCCTGACCTGGACAGAGAATCCAGGCCAAGTCAAGCAGCCTGAGGTTCAGGATGGGCCCCAGGACCCACAGAAGGCACTGTGGTGCCAGCACCCAAATGAGCAGGGAACTCCACATCCAGACTGGTTATAAGAGTTGGGAGTCAGGGAGAGAGGAGCTGTAACTGGCTAGGCCATGAGTGCCAGGGATTTTCTGGACACTGAGGATGCCAGATTTAATTCAGAGCTAATTCTAGACTCTTCTCCTTGCCCCGCACATGAACTGGGGTTGGGCCTCTGCTACCTGCCAGTACTGGGTCCCTCCTTGGCTTAGGGCCTGACACCAGACTCATGGCGTTGAAGCCTGGTGGCTCTGACCCGCCTCCATCCCAGGCAGCCCTCCAAGCCTCCCACCAGGCACCAGCTCCACGGCTTCACTGTCCCAGTCTTTTTCATCCAGCCACCTCTACCAGTTCTTTAAAAATGAACAGGCGCCTGCACTAGGCATGTTTATTTATAAAGTATATTCCTGTACTGCTGCATTAATATTTTACAAGCATTGTAAAATATAATTAAAATCATTTGGATTTTAAATGATAAGACAAAGACAAAATATTTTAAAGTGTTTTATCGTATTTATTAGTGGTTCAAAAGCATTTTTGCTCTCACTAAAAATTTTAATGAGAGCCATGTGATTGAAAATGTTTCATTTTTTTAAAAAACAAAGCTTTATGAGACAGCAACTCAGTGGTCTAGTTCTTAATTCATATTATTTTGATACTTGACTTTAATTGCTGTTGTAGCTATAAAAAATAGATACCTTGCAAAGATACATTGATCCAACTGGGAAAACAGCAATACTGGCTGTGCTTACTAAAGCCTCATACTTATTTTTCATTCCTATCCACCAATTATGCAAAGGTTTTTGTTGAAATTCAGCAAGCAAATTTCCATCTTCCCTGATGTCAATCAGCAGTTCTTGCAAACTAATCAAAAGGTGTTACATTTTCATATTTTTAGCAAATAGGTTCTGAAACACTTTGTTTGGAAGATTGTTTTAAAGCAGGTTAAAAAATTCTATTTCCAAGTGTTTAAAGTTTGCATCTATAGGAGCTGTTATAGGTGACATATGTACATCATTTTCTGTCACACACAAAAATCACAAAACAATGGAAACATTTCCAAATGTTTGTTTTCAAAAATGCTCTCTCTATAACACTCCTTTCTTTCAGAAAGCAATTTCTCTCTCAATCATTGTTTACATATCAAACATACCCTAAGGGACAGAGAAAGTGTGTGTGTTTTTCCTCCAAAATATCTGTTGCCTAAATTCAATGTGGTATCTTGGGTTAGATGCTGGAATTGAAAAAGAACATTGGTGGGAAAACTGATAAAATTTGAATAAAGTGGGGAGTTGTGTTCATAGCAATGCACCAATGTTAATTTCTTAGTTTTGACAAATGTATCATGGTTATGTAAGATGTCAGCATATGGGAAACTGAGCACAGTATACAAGAACTCTAGTCTAGACTATTTTTGCAACTATTCTGTAAACCTAAAATTATTTTAAAATTTTTTGTAGTATAGCATGCTATTGACTGCCAGTTGTCATTATAAAAATGGTCAGCAAGTTTGAAACTCTTATTGTAAAAGAAAAATTCATAGCTCATCTCATTAAAGTATTTGGCTGCACGATAACCGTCAAACCTCTAGATCGCACTACAAAATCCTTCAAGTATTCTACTCTATATTAGAGGTCTTATTTTATAATATAAACCAAATGACACCCTGCATCACTTTGTGCACTTCTGGTCTCAGCTTCTTTACTGCAATAGCTACTCTTTGAGTGAATTTCATGTCTGGAGTAATCTCTATAGCTTTAACACCGAATCCTTTATGTATTGCAATTAAAGCACCCATTCCATCAGTGGTTATATTTATACTGTTTTTCCATAAAACATTGTTTTTATTAAATAAGTCATTGGTTATTGAAACAATATCTTCTCCAGTCTATCTCATTAAAAAGTAATGCTTTGTGTATTTCATTATTAAAACTCAAATCTAGTACCTACCATAAGATGGGACATGTTAGAAACACCGGCACCCTCATCCAACTGCAGAGCAAATCTCCCACACCACATAATTTGTTCTAGCACCTGTTTCTTCACATCTTCAGCTGTGGTCTCTTTGCATGTTCCGACCGCATTTGCTGACAAAGAAACGCATTTTAGTTAGTCCATGAGTTGTTCTCTGTGGACTATTTCACCCATTTTTCCTCAGGCAGGAAGAACAAGCATTTCCCTGATGGTATGTAGCTTTTTATCTTTGACTATTAAGTAAGTAAACCTCAAAAGAGGCATCTGCAAATTTGTTAGAAAGTATCAGAACTTGTGTAGTGAACAGGAGGGAGCATCACATAACTTTAGACATCACTGAAAAAGAATTGGAGGTTTGGCTTTGTGTTCTGGATGTTTCCTTTGAAAGCACTAACTGCATCAGTTAGGAGAGGCAAGGTTATGCTATGATAAGCCATATGCCATCACAAGTTAACTGTGGCTCTGTGCCACCACACCCTCACTCTGGGACTCAGACTTCTTTCTGAGGAAAAAAAGAGTAGCTTCTTTCCCGAACATTGCCAGTCCTCGTGGCAAAGGGAAAAATAGAGTGTGAGGAATGGCACGCTGGCTCTTAAAGCTTCTGCCTGGAAGCAACGCCTGTCACTTCTGCTCACATTTCATTGGGCAAAACAAGTTACCTGGGCACACTTAACTCCAGGCAGGCCAGGAAGTCAATCCTAACATCTGGCTGAGAAGTGAATGAGAAATCTCTGAGAAGAAGCACCAGTGATGGCCCCACTTGCTAACTACAGACACTTCACACTCTCATTAGCTGAGATCTCAAGACTTATCATCAAGGGTGACGTGTGTATATCCACACTGCAAAGTCTCCTCAAAATTCTCCTCTTTGTCTAATATCTTGTCAGATCCGATTAAGTGATCATCATTGGTCCAAACGTTTCTATGTGGAACTGAAGTATCAGCTCTGCCGTTCCACAGCTGTTTGCTTGTGCTCACGTTTATTAGTATTCTCTGCAAACCACAGTATCTTAGCAAGAAATTTTGAAGCCATTTTGTGAGGGTTACTTTAGTGAAAATTAAATCACCTCACAAAAGGACATGTATAAGAATGTTCTTAGCACCACAGTGTCACTAACAGGAAAATGGATATATGCGTGCGATGGAGTACTATACAGCAATGGGAAAGAACAATCTACACACAGCATGACAGATAAGCCTCAAAAATATACTGTTGAATGAAGAAGTCATTCAGACATATTGTTTCATTTATACAAAGTTCAAAAGCAGGCAAAACTAATACGCAGTCCTAGGAGTCAGGGCAATGGGTACCCTGGGGGGGAGGCAGTGATCGGAAGGGGGCACGAAAGTGGCTTCTGGAGTACTGGTAATTTAATGTTGCTTGAGCTGAGTGCCAGTTACATTGATGTGTTCACTTTGTGAAAATTCAATGATCTGTCT
>JAQZBX010072655.1:0-15034 GCA_029593785.1 Cabassous unicinctus | reverse complement strand
AGGGACCCGCTGGGGGCACGGGCGGGCCGGGGCCTGGAGGGGGAGGCCCAGGGACCCGCTGGGGGCACGGGCGGGCCGGGGCCTGGAGGGGGAGGCCCAGGGACCCGCTGGGGGCACGGGCGGGCCGGGGCCTGGAGGGGGAGGCCCAGGGACCCGCTGGGGGCACGGGCGGGCCGGGGCCTGGAGGGGGAGGCCCAGAGGCCTGGGTCCCGGCCTCAGAACGGCTTTCTTGGCTCTTCCAGGGTATGCTCATCGAGGGACCGCCCGGCCCCGAAGGCCCCGCTGTGAGTACCAGGTTTCATCTTCCCAGAACCTGTGGGAGGAGCCGCTCCTGGGGGCTGCGACCACCCCGGAACTCACGTACCGGCCTCGACGCAGCGCTCCCGCGGCCTTGGCCCTGCGTAGCCGGTGGCGGTGGGAGCTGCCGTGGAGCCGGCACCTCTAACGCTGCCCTGGTTTTGTTTCTGACTCTAGGGCCTTCCAGGACCTCCAGGGACCACGGGTCCGACTGGCCAGTCCGGTGACCCTGGAGAAAGGGTAAGGCCTTGCCTCGGTGCCCTGAGGGCCAGTGCTCTGTGGGCGTGTCCGTGTGTCCTCCTGCTGGCTGTGTCCGTGCATCCTCCTGCTGGGGGTGTCCGTGTGTCTTCCTTGCTAGCCATGTCTGTGCATCCCCCTTGCGGACTGTGTGTCCTCCTGCCGGCTATGTCCGTGCGTCCTCCTGCTGGGGGTGTCCGTGTGTCTTCCTGCTGGCCGTGTCCGTGTGTCCTGCTGCTCTGGGACGCACGCTCTTCCTCAGTCTGGGTCTGACCATGGCCACGTGCATTCCTGCTGGCTCCCTGCCCCGTCGCTCCTGGCCCAGCCCTTCGCCGGCAGGTCTCTGTGGGGGGCTTGTGGCGCTCTGCTCTGTGCCCGGTGGGGCAGGCGGGACTGCTAAGCACGTGGCAGCGGGCACACCCAGGGTTTCCAGAGGCCTCTGGCAGGGCGTCCCTGTGGCCACGACTCCTCCACGGACCACAGCTCTGATGCGGCAGTGGCCCTGTGGCCCAGCGTCAGCACCACAAACAACCGCAGCGGTGACAGCCGAGCAGCCATGCGCGCTTTTCAACGCGTGGCTGAGCGCAACCACGTGGCAGGAGTCTGCCTCTGGCCTCCTTGAGGTTCAGAGCTTTGAGGGCCTCGAGCCCTTCCCTCTACCCTCCTTGCTGGAAATGTCGAATGTTGATGTTTGAACTTTTGGGTTAAGAGCTGAGAACTTGACGGCTGAGCTGTCAGTGAGGGAAACATGGAGTCGGTTCGTGTCTCAGTGGCCGTTTTCTCCCGGGCCCAGCAAACAGAGTGGGCCCTAAGAGGTATTTCAGTGGCTGGGTGGACGGAGAGGCTCTGGTCACATAGAAAATTGTCCTTTAGGTCAGAATGCTCCCGGTGATGACGGCTGCCGAGGCCGACCTTGGGGCAATGGCTTGGAGGGGGTTTGCTGGTCTGGAGCTGGTGCTCAGGGCGATGAGGTGGGGTCCCCATAGACCCGGGGGCCACTGGCACGGTCCTTGGAGAGTTGGCCATGGCCTTGGCCTCAGCATTCCAGAGAGAGACTCCATTCTCTTAGAATGGATGGGATAAGCCGGTGTAGGGGGCGGGAAGCAGAAGCAGCACCAGCCTTCAGTGGAAGGCGGCGCTCTGTGGGTCGGGGCATTTGGGGGCTCTTTCGAGAGGAGGGAGAGTTGGGTGGACCTTTCAGAATGAATAGGATTTGGGGGAGGAGTTGGGGCTTCTGGTCCTTAATGGCCGGGTAATCTGACTGGTCTCGCTCAGACCGGGCCGTCGAGTAAGATCTCCGCCGTGTTGCTTCTCAATGGCCGGTGGCTTTGGGGACCCAGCACAGACAGCCCCATTCTGTGGCGGGGGCGCGGCGGGAGGAGGGGGCCTGCCTCTGCCCCACGGCCGAAATTCCAGACAAGCAGCAGTGCGAGGGACCTGGTCTGGGCTTCCCAGGCCCCTGGGACCACCATGATTCGAGTTCAGCAGGGCTTGGGGCTGCAGCCTTTGCCCCAGCTCACCGTGGACCATTGCTAATGGTCCATTGGCTGATCCATTAGCAAGAAAAAACTGTAAATCCTGTGACCCAGCAATCCTGCTCTTAGGGACCTACCTAACAGAAATACGTCTGAATATTCACCCGAGCGACCCCTGGAGACCGACCCGACGTGCGTCAGCAGAGGGCAGGCTAAGCGACAAGCCCGTGAGAAACTACAGCTATTAGCAGGGAGGGGGCCAGCGGTTTGCTGTGTAGAGAAAAAGCAAAATGGACAACAGTACGTGTAGGATGAGCCCATTAAAGAGGAAAGGAAACAGCCTCCAGGCACGTTGTATACCGCGGCGTCGGCGTGTGTGCTTCCGGCCCTTTCTCATGGCTTAAGCAGAACTTTAGCCCGGTTCCTTCCGGGGAGCAGAGAGGGAACTTTACTTTTTCACTTTAAATAAGTCTATATTATAGAGCATTTTATCAGAACGTGGATTATTTCTGTAAAAAAAATTACAAAAACTGAAAAGACACGGCAGGCGAGGTTTATCTCAGGCTGAGATGATCCACACCTGCCTAGACAGTTCCAGAAGCACCACCCAGGTGCTTGGTCTTGGCTGGGAACGAGGAACCGCCTCGTGTTTCCGTGCTGGGAGCACCATGTTCTGATGTTATCCTCGCTTCTGGAATCTACACCCATCAGTTCCGGGAACGTGGACAGTGGGAGGCTTTCCCTGGGGAGGGGGGAGTCAGGTCTCTATCTCTGCAAGACAAACCTCATCCCTCTACTTGAAGCTAGTCGGGGGTCTGCCTGAATTCGTGAGAGAGCAGAGTGGTAGGACGTTTTTAGGAAAATAAGCTGTCCTGCTGGTATTGCATCCATGTGGCACTCACCGGTGGCTCTGGTCCTGGATCAGGCAGATCTGTGGGGGCCCCGCTGGTGCCTTCGTGCAGATCGTTCTAGAAATGGTTTGCGGTGTTGGTGACCCCGCGTGGTCCACCTGTGTGCACCGTTCAGTTCGGCCAGCAGGGGGCGCTTTGGCCAGCCTCCCCCTGAGACCCCGCACGCCCAGGCCGGCTGGACTGCAAGCCCCTCTGCCTGTCTCTTCCAAGTCCTCCAGCTCCTCAGGAAGCCTTCCCTGCCCCCCACCTCCCAGGGATGCCCTGCCCTTCTCTGGCTTGGTCTCTGGAACATTCCCTGCTGCAGGGCTGGCATGGCTGTGTGCACCCAGTGTGTGAGGGCCACCCCCGTGTAGCCGTGCCCCCCGGCCCTCCGGCCCTGCGCGCCCCCGGCAGCGTGGCTGTCTCTGATGGAACGCTCTCCGCCTCTTTGTCCACAGGGCCCCCCTGGACGCCCGGGCCTCCCCGGGGCAGACGGCCTGCCCGGCCCCCCTGGGACCATGCTCATGCTGCCTGTGAGTATCTAAAGGGGGGCCGGTGGGCTCGGAGCTCAAACTGCGCTGCAGAGCGGGCCCTTCCGTGGCGCCTTCTCTCCTCAGCCACAGGCGCACCCCAGCCTGGGCCCCTGCTTCAGACAGGACAGAGGCCACACGGCCCGGGGGCAGCCCTCCCGTGGGAGGGTGGGGGTGCCTGGCCTTCTGGTGGGGGTCCGCTGTGCCATTCTATCAAGCACGAATGTGCCGCCACGAGCCGGGCCCCCGTCTCTTGGACTTAGCTAACATCACGCCAGGCCCCGAGATTGGGAAGCACACGCGGAGGCGCGCTTCGGCGTGGGCCGGCGTTTGTCCACTCCACACGACGTGGGCAGGCGCGCCAGGAGCCTGAGGACCCAGCTGGTGGTCACTGGTGGGTGGACGCTCCCTCAGGGGTCATCTGTCCCCTATCCGGCCACGTGGGGGCTTTATTCCGGAACTTTATGGATCCGCGACCCTCTTCTGTGCCAGCGCTGGTTTTTAACCCTAAACCATGTGCCAGGATGAACCCAGCGCCCATCCTGGGTGTGCGCGAGCCCCCTTTGCCCCTTCAGACAGCAGGCGGGAGGCCCCCTGTCCGCTCGCTCGCTCGCTCGCGGGGCCGCGGGAGGCCCCTGTCCGCTCGCTCGCTCGCTCGCGGGGCCGCGGCGCACAGAAGCTCCTCTGGCTCTGGCCCAGCCGCCTCCTTGGTGCTCTCGGCAGCTGCAGGTGCTGGGTCCGCTCTGCAGGGGGCTCAGGGTGCTAAAGAGAGACTGGGGGGCGGGCAGGTGACCCCGTTTGCTGCTGTTCGACCTGAGGCAGTGCAGCCCCCGGAGAGCAGGTGCCGGGGCCCCAAAGAGATGAGCTCAGGGATGACTGGGGCGAAGGTTCCAGGCAGGGGGCGCTTCCTCAGGTGGTGGTGAGTGGGGAGGGGGCTCCAGCCCTGACCACGTCCTGCCCCTAAGACCCCTGCGGGGCCATGCAAGGGAGCTGGCAACGCACACAAACTGCGCCCTCTTGAGACTTGGAGTCGCCGGCAGGCATTTGGCTGTCAGGCTCTCTCCTGTGGCCACGGAGCGCGACGCCGCCTCCGTGGGCAGCCCCGAGGTTTGCTGTGCTGTGGGCTGCACTCGGGCTGCCTCAAACAGGCCTGCTCCAGAAGTGGGCGAGCCAGCCGGGGGTGGGGGCCGCGGCCAGCTCGGTGCCACCGGCTCGAGGTCACGCCCTCCGTGGGACGCTGTCGAGGGCTCGGAGAAGGAGAGTCCAGCCTCCTGAGGGATGTTTGGGTTTTCCCGTGAGCCCAGGCTGCCTGGGGGCAGCTCGGAGATACCCACGTGGAATGGGGAGATCTTTTCCAGGCGCCCCCAATACTCAGGCATTTTCGTGGGGCCCCTTGATCTCCCTCGCGGTACCTGGGGACAGTGGGGCCTCGGTGAGATGCTGCGGGTATGGGAAAGGGGGTGGGGGCAGCCATCCCTCTGTGTCCCCAGGGCTGCTGGGGGCAGTGCAGGGCAGCTCTGCTGGCACAGGGGCGTGGCGTTTGCAGGGAGAGGCCTAGGAGCCTCTGGACAGACCCGCAAGGCCGGCTCCGCTCTCCCCGAGGGGCAGTTCGGCATCGCCCTGCCTGGTGGGCCAGCATGCATGCCCACGTGCACGCGCTCTTGGTGAACCCCCGTCTCGCACCCACAGTTCCGGTTTGGAGGGGGCGGCGATGCCAGCTCCAAAGGCCCCATGGTCTCAGCCCAGGAGTCCCAAGCGCAAGCCATTCTCCAGCAGGCCCGGGTACGTAGAGCCTGGGGCCCTGGGGCGGGCGGGCGGGGGGCATGGAGTGACCCCGACGTGACTCAGAGCCCAGCGTTGGGGGCAGTTCCTTCCGGCCTCGAGGGTGCGCTCCCGTGTCCTGGACGTCAGGAGACGGGGTTTCTCAGGGCTCCTTGTCCATTCTGGGATCCAAATTCCGAGCATGCAAGTTCCGGATGAAGAAACAGCAGCCAGACCTCGAGGGGCCTCTGGGCTCCACGGGCACCTGCTGGCCCCCAGGCGCACATCCCGCTGTTTGCTGACTGCCTCCTCCGCGCTTCTGCGGATGGAGAGAGAAGATGCAAAGTAACCCCACGTGTGCATGACATTTGCGTGGCTCCTGCGCGGCCCGGGGTGTGTGGGTGGGTGCGGGGCAGTTTCAGTACCGAGCTGGTGCTGTGGAGTGTATTACCCAGATGGTGTGGCCTGGGGCACAGCAGGCCCCTTCCCTGCCACTGGGCTTACTGACGCTGCGTGTTTTAATCGAAGCTAAACGGGTGACGTGCTCACCAGAGTATATGGCAGAGCAAAAAGCTTTCAAAACTAAAGTGGCGTTGTGGGGTGGGGGCGAAGTTGCGTGGTGGAAATAGTGGTTCTCTGAGGAAGCAGGCTGAGCCTGCGCGCTGGCCAGGGGAGGCACCTCCAGGTGGGCCCAGGTGGGCCCAGGTGGGCTGGGGAGAACCAGGGCCGAGGGGCTGGCTGCCAGGCGGTCATCTGGGCTGGTCCTTGGGCAGCTGGCTGTCCATCTGCTGCCTCTTCCATGGACTTGGGCACCTAGCAAGGCTCCTACTCCCCCCAGTCCCTCCCCAGTGGCAGCCAAGGGCTTGAAGTGCCTCCCATGGGAGAGAAAACATGTCGTTCGGCATGAGCTCAAGTGTAAATGTACGCCCGGCCCCAGCCCAGAGAGAGACAGCTGCACTCGAGTTCAGCCGCAGGGGTGAAGGGCTTGGGGAGAAAGGAAGGAGGATGGGGAGAGGCTCCCCGCTCTCGGGGTGGAAGGAGGGCCCCCTCCAGAGGGGTGGGCAGGCACAGGCTTGGACCCCACTTCTGCCGTCTCGTCCCGTGATTGGAGCCCACTGTCCAGGGGCAGAGTCGGGGGGGTCCCCGCCCCACCCCCTCCTGGTGCTCCTGTCCCCTCCCTCAGGGCCTGCCCTTCCCTCCCGGCCGCGGATCATGGGGCGGGAGCCTGCAAACCCGGGCGCGGCTGCCGGTGGCCACTTCATGGGGCGTGCCCTTCTCTCTTGCAGCTGGCACTGAGGGGACCAGCCGGCCCGATGGGTCTTACTGGGAGACCCGGCCCCATGGTAAGTTTTGGGCATGGCTTTGTCCCCGTGGAGAGCGGTGGGCTGCGCTGCGGCCGCGTGGACACAGGTGGCCCTCAGGCCCCGAGTGGGCAGCCGGAACGAGCTCTGTCTTTGTGGCTCTCTGGCCCTCATGGGGTGATGGCCACTCTACCTGGGTGGGCTCCTGTGCTGTGGGCTCGTGGGGGGTCCAGGGGTGGAGCTGACGTCCGTGGCTCCTGGCACGTGGGCCTCACCTCCCGGAAGGGTGAGAAGGAGCGTGAGAAAGGAGGGGGCGGGCTGCAAGCTCACGCCGGAGAGAACACACCTGAAGCTGTTCCCAGCTGATGTGGACCCCGCTGACGCCTCAGCAGGAGATGGGGTGGCCCTGGTGCTTGGCGGGGCCCGTGGCAGCCAGAACTGGGGAAGGTTCAGTGCCGTCCACGCCTGTACTGGCTGCCAGGCTGCCCTGGGTTCCACAACTCCCAGGGTCCTCGTTTGCATGTGGGTTTCCCAAAAATGAAGAGGCCTTCAGTGGGGAGCCCAAATCCAGCCCCTCCCAGAAGCATCTGATGCTGTGGCTGCCCCTGCCTCGGCTCAAAGCCTCTGCTCTCACCTGGGCTTCTGGCTACCTGGGAGCTGAGCGGTGTGAGCCCAGAGACGCTCAGGTGCTGGCTGAGGCCGGGGCTTATGGGGTCTCCAGGGGTGGAACTGCCTTTGCAATTTGCAAGGAGATGGAGGACTTAAACGCCACGGTGGCCCTAGAGCCACTCACCCCCGTCGACTAGGAGGAGGGGCTGGCTCCAGGCTGGCCTCCCTCCTCCTGGGAGCTCCTGCCTTGAATCGGGCCCGTCAGACACGCACACGGCTGTAACGGGCCACGGGCACGTCCCCCCTGGAGAGAGACACGCTCCACAGCCTCTCTCACCTGAGCATATGTCAACCCAGAACGTGTTTCCACAGGGTCCCCCTGGGAGTGGAGGTCTGAAGGGCGAGCCTGGAGATTTAGGCCCTCAGGTGGGTAGGAGCGCGGCCCCGGTTCCTGGGAGGTGGTGATGCTGGAGCCGTGAAGCCCTTGTGCTGCATTTCTGTAAGGAAATGAGTGAAAGCTGCCGTGGCTTTGTGCACGGCCCGGCTTCTGCAGCGGCGAGGCTGGCTGATGCTTCTGCTCCCAGCTCCCTCAGCATAGCAGGCCCTGTCCCGGGTGGCACTGCCCCCTGGCCCGGTGCCGAGCATGGGGCAGGCTTGCTGTTGTCTCTGATGGAGGCGGACACCCGCTGACCTTCGTCCTCTGCTTCCTGGCAGGGTCCCCGAGGCGTGCAGGGCCCGCCTGGCCCCACAGGAAAGCCTGGACGGAGGGTGAGTTTCCCACGCGTGCGCACGGGTGTGGGGAGAGTGGGTGATGCACAGAAGCTGCCCCCTGGCTTCAGCGGGCTTGCACCACCCCAGCGCAGCGGCGGGTGGGCCAGGCCCCCGCAGAAAGCCCGGTCCTCCCTCTGTGTGAAGGGTGCACCCAGGCCAAGGCCGCTTCCATCCCACAGTGCGCCTGTGTCGGCTGCCAGGAGGCCCTTTGACGACCTGGTGGCAGATACGGCTCCTTGGCTCTGCCGCCAAGGCCTCTGACCTCAGCATGCTGAGTTAGTTCCATAAACATTTTTTAATTAAAGCAGTTTCCCAGGCCCTGTGGGAGCAAGTTGAGAAGACAGACTCATGTCTTTGGGGCTGTTTCATTTCTCCCAAATGGCCCTGCTCTGGATTTTCCGGACCACCCAGGATTTTGTTTGGGATGCATTTCCAGTGGGTGGAATGCATTTGTTTCCATAGGACCATGGCCACTGCGAGAGAGCGTGCGTTTATAAAATAACAAACCCCACGCAGGCAAGCCGGGGAAGCCACAGGGGCTCAGGCAAAGGGGCTTTTTTCCCGCCGGTGCTTCTAGTGAAAGAAACCGAGCCACTCTGCGCTGGGTTTGCTCAGGTCTGACCCTCTTGCGGGAGCGTTGCCCAGCCGAGCTACCTTTTCCTGCTTTAGTTTCAGAAAATACAAGACAAAAATGAGTAGTTCTCTACTGGTTACACCTCCTCCCAACCTGGGAGTTAAGTGTAAATATCGTTCAAGGATTTCTCGGACTAGAAGATTCTGAAAGGATCCTGGGATTCTCAGGTAGACGGCTGGGAGGTGTGTCAGAGAGCAGAGCCTGTAACGGGCTTTATTTCTTTAAGCTTTTCTTGTCTGTATCCGTAAACATGTCTTGCCGGCTTTCATTAGAAATAATGTTTTATCCGGTGAGGAAAATAGTTAAAAATTGCAAAGAGGAGACATAGGAGAAGTGGTTGACGATGTGACTCGTAGAGTGAAGTCGAGTCAGGGTTGAGCGCATGCGTGTGTTTCAAGGAGCCGACTGTCCGCAGAGACTCGTGGAAGACACAAAGATGGCGGAGGGCTCCGGGCTCGGGGCCGGGCGGCCAGCTCGTGGGGTGTTAGCGGCCTCTGCGGTTCGTTGCCAGAGCACCTACGAGGAGTGAGTCGTTACAGGCTGGAGAACATCCGGGCTTTCTGCAGGGCAGCGTCATGCTGGGAAACCGCGGGCGCTTTTGTGATCAACTCCCCTAGATTTCTGAGCGTCTCCAGGCCTTTGAGAGAAGAGGCTCCCTGACTGGTCCTCCAGAGCCGCGTTGCGCAGAGGCCTTTTCCAAAAGGACTTTTCATCTTCAGCGTCTCCTCGCAGCCTTTAGCCAGAACAAGCCCAGACAGTCTCCTTGCTTTCTATTTTGAGCTGCCTCTTCTTTCTTCTCTGCTCTTCTGTGGCACTGCCTTCACTCTCTTTGTTGTACTTTGAGAGACCGAAAGCTGCCCTCACCCAGGTGTGCTTTCTGCTTGGTGGTGAGTAAGTGGGTTGATGGACCTCATTTGATCGGGTGAATGCTGTAGGGCCCAGATTCAGGCTCATGGGAAATGGAAGCGACAGAAGCTGCTCGGCTGAGCCAGTTCTCTGTGCTCAGCTGGTCCCTCTCTGATCTGGTCTCAGATGTGTTTTGCGGATGTTCATCATTAGTGTCTCAAGGTCTGGCTGAATTTAATGAAGACGGGCAGAGTTGCTGTCCCCATCTAGGCAGAGCTCCCCCCTGGTGACTGTGAGGCCTTCGTGGGGACCCTGGAAGGTCCACACCCTGCTCTTCAGCCTCACGGTCGATCCGGTGGAGACCACAGGCTTGCCCTTGGCTGTTTTCATAGCTGGAAGCTGTGGCCATGGAGTGGCCTCCAGGGTGAGGTGCCCTTACAGAGCAGAGCCTGCCTCCTGCCTCCAAGTGGCTGCGTGGTCTCAGTGAGACGCATCTTCCTTCTGGGCCTCGGTTTCTCCCTTAGTCAAAGGGACTGGCTAGATGTTTGCTTTTTTCCCCCGGAGATTCTCTGCTCTGCAGAAGGAAATATGCTACGCAGGTTATGCCAGCGGCATGAACTCAGCCCTCCAGGTTGCCGTGGCTCCTCGCTCACTTTTTCCGCCAGCATGGTCTCACCTGTCAAATCGTGTCCTCATCTCAGAAACACAGGTGGGACAGGCGGTTTCCACCTGGCAGTGGGCTGGCGAGGGCCCGTGTGAATTTCTCAGGTACCAGGTGTCAAACAGCCTCTGGACGAGCCTGGCCGCAGGGCTGCCGTCCATGGCGGGCGCGGCTTCAGGGGCCTCTCAACCACTCCGCAGAAGTCTTGGTGAGCCGGCTACGTTTTTGGGTTGACAATTCACCTTTTCTCTTCCAGGGGCGAGCTGGGAGCGATGGAGCAAGAGGAATGCCGGGACAAACCGGCCCCAAGGTAGGGCCGCCTCTCACCGCCACCCAGTGCCCAGGTCCCGTGGTCGCCGTAATGGCTGTCAGGCTTGCACCCCTGGGTGGAGCCTCGGGGCCGAGGACAGTGGTGTCTGCCTGAGCTGCTCTGTGGGGACGTTGACCTGACGACAGGCGCTGGACGGGTGGAGCCGTGACCAAGTATGAGGTTGCAGTTAGTTTTCCTTACGGTGAAATTTGCTCTTTGCAAATGGGTGGCCAGCACAGGGCACGGGATCCTACTGGAAACCGTCCGAGAATGTGCAGCCCACGCCCAGGGGCTGACGTGGGGAATGCCGCGGGCGTCACGTAGCTGGGCGGTCTTCACGTAGTGGGGCACGGGGGTCTTCTTGCCCGGCTCTGGTGTGTCTGGCTCCTGGGTGTGGGAGGGGGTGAACGGACCTTGACGGGCGGTGCAGGAGCTCACGTTTGCCTGGGGACCGAATCGGCCCCCGCCCTCTTGCCCCCTGTTTGGTGCAAATCTTCTCTCCCATTCTTGGTTCGCTCGTCCTTCTCAGCCCCCGGAAGCTTCCTCCAATTGAGAGGCCCCCAGAGGGGCAGCAGCTGGTTTGGGCAGGGGGCATGGAGACTGGGCCGTGACAAAACTCCAGCTGTCCACTGGAGCAGGCACCTGGCAGGTGGCAAGGGTAAACCCTAAGCGCCCCCCAGGAGCCTGAGCGCGCGGGGGGCTCTGGCCTCCAGTGACCTGGGGTGAGAGAAGGAGCAGAAAATCTATGGAAATGGTGACTCTGCCTCAATCAACTGTTGGTCCTTTTTTCCGCCAAAAGCGTCGAAAGCCTAAAATAGCCTCCCCTTGACTTCACACACGGCACAGCCTCGGGTGGCAGAAAGAGGGAGCCGGGATGCCTGAGGCCCATCCGCTGACTGAGCGTGGTGCCTTCCACGAGCTGGGTGCACCCTGGGCCCCGGGGACTCGAACTCGGCTCTGTGCTAGCCTGGAGAGGTCCCTGTTTCCGTGGTGCCCGCCTCGGGTGGGGAGAAGACAGCGAGCACGCATGGACCAGCTGGTGGCAGATGCAGTAGTGGGTCTTACTCCCAGACGTGTCCTGACTCTGCGACAAAGGCCACCTCTCCCTCCCGCCACCCGTGTTGGTGTCCGTGGAAGAGGCTGGGGTCATGGAGGAAATGAAATGAGTGGGGAGGGGGCTGGCGGCGAGGTTCCCGGGGCCCTTGGGCGCATAGACGCCGCGAGCAGCGTCACCCGTGTGTGTGGATGGCCCCTGAGCTGCCCTCGTTGTCCTCGCAGGGTGACCGCGGTTTTGATGGCTTGGCCGGCTTGCCGGGTGAGAAGGGCCAGAGGGTAAGTGTCTCCTCTCCGAGAATTCCCAGAACAAGGAGGTCCTTCCAGACGGCCTTGGAACTCGGGGGGTTTGGAGCGGTCGCCAAAACGGACCTCCCGGGAGGAGGGGGTGGAAGCGAAAGCACCAGGGAGGGGGCGCAGCGGGGGAGGAGCGACCCTGCTCGCAGTGCCCGGGTGTTCCGCTTTACGGAGTCCTGGCAGATCTTAAGGAACGTCGAAAGGCCGCCGTTTGGAGAGCTGCTGAGGAAACTGTGCTGTTAAAATGGTGGTCACGGGCGCTGGGGCCACGCAGAGGGCCTGTAGCTGTCGAACAGGGTGGGCTGGGTCCCGGGAGACTCCCAGGCAGCTCTGCGCGGCAGCCCCCAGTGGGAGACCGTCTCCCTTAAGCCTGGGGGCCTTCGAAGTGCCTGGAAGTCCGGCCCTGGGAGGCCGCTGTGGGCTGCGCGGCAGGAGTTGTTGGTGGGCTCGGAGTGTTGGAGACCCCCAAGAGTAGCTCAGAGCCTCTTCGCTGAACGCGCCAGAGGACCAGGGCTGGGCTGGGCCATTCAGATGAGAGAAGGGGCTGCGCTGAGTTAGCGCGGAGCTCCGAGGAGGGATGCCTGGGGGCTGCCCACGGCACGCTCTGCTCCGCTCTGACGGCCGGCCGGTGCCCCCGGGCAGCCCCCCTTTGCTGCACCTCGCGGCCTGCGTGACCTGAGCACCCCATCTAGGATGGGGCCGTGGGGTGCCCCCTCGGATGCTTTCTCCTGGATGTCCTGGACATGCACACGCGTGTGTACGCACGCACACGTGCATATCAGTGCCACCCACAAGGGTTATTTAGAGCATTTCATAATGTGTTGGGAAACAGCTGCTGCGATTTAGCTGTGGCTGGGTGTGCAGCCTCCAGCGGCACGGCCGAGCCGGCCACCCTCCGTGGGGCACCTCCTGCCTGCCGGGGCCGCGAGGGGTCGGAGGTCAGCCCGGGCAGCGGTCTGCGTGGGGGCCGAGCCCCAGCTTTGATAAGCCCCTGCTTCACGCAGAAGACTCAGGAAAGTGCAGCTGAGGCTCCGCCTCTGTGTTCCCCGGGGGCTGCCCCCACTCAGGGCCCTGCCCCCCCCAGGAGGCCCAGCCCCCCACCCCCCTGCCTTAAGGTGCACCTGCTGCATCAGGTAAGTCTTCATGGCCAGCCACCAGCCAAGACACCCCAGGTACACGGTCTCCAAAAGGACCTTACCTGGAAACGGAAACAGCTTCAGAGTAGTCACAGTTTTTAAAGGGGGGGGGTCACGGATGACTCGGGAGTAGCTAACGTTGACCTTGACTTCCCAGGGTGACCCCGGCCCTTCCGGCCCGCCGGGACTTCCGGGAGATGACGGAGAAAGGGTACGTGTCCCCTTTTAGCCCCGGCTGCCCTGACCTGCCCTGTTCCTCAGTGAGTTTGGGGAAGAGAGTTGAAGATGATGCCCAGTGGCTGTGACGGGGCGTGTCACCTCCCTGCCTGTGAGCTGCGTGGTGGCTGGGGAGAGGGAGGGGCCGTTCTGAGCCAGCACAGCCGTCTGCGCAGAGCCCGAAGGGAAAAGCAAGCTGCAAACAAACACCGTTTACATTTGCTGCTAGTGGGTGGGGTTCAGGAGCGGCTGGCACAGGTCTCAGGAAGAAGCCTCCACCTCTGGGGGCAGGTGGCCAGGCGGGTGCTGTGGGGAGAGAGTTCATGGCGGTTAGTGGGCTCAGCGCCTCAGATGGAGACGGCTGTCCACGGCGGCGCTGCTTCCGGGCTTGCGGGGAGGAGGAAGGCGGTGGGAAGACCACATGACCGTAGGTCCTGGAGGCGGAGGGGGGCGAGTCACCTGTGAGTGTGCAGACAGAGCGAGGCGGCGCGGCTGCCCTGCGCCGTGTTTGCCGCCCGTGCCGGGGGTTGGCGCTGAGCATCCTCTGACTGAAGCACATGCCGTGCATGGAAGGCACGCTGCTGTGGGTTTACAGCCCTGAGCTCCCACCCCATTACTCAGGCGATTTTGGGGGGATTGAGGGTATTTTAGGGAAGGGTTGAGGAAGCTTTGGTAAATGAGAGAGAAGAGCTGCCGGGCACGAGACCCGGTGTGGCTGCTGCTCAGCACTGCCAGTCACCTTCAGCCGCCCGGGCCTCAGCACTGCCGCCTGAGATGAGGCGTCCTCTAGGTGTCCCGCCAAATGCTGGGATTTTGGAATCAGAGGAAGTGTGTGTTAGTGTGTGCATGTGTGAGCATGTATGCACACATGTGAGTGTATATGCCTGCGAGTGTGCGGGTGTGCATGTGTATGTACGGATGTGTGTGTGTATGCATGCATGTGTGTAGTGTGCACATGCATATATGCGCATGCATGTGTGTGAGTGTGCATGCACACGTGTGAGTGTATATGTACACAGTGTGAGGATGTGCATGTGTGTGTGTGTGCACATGTGAGCATGTATGCATGAGTGTGAGCATTGCATGTTTGAGTGTGTGTATGTGTGAGTGTACATTCACACATGTGTGAGGGTATGCCTGTGAGTGGGCATGCATATGTAAGTGTATGCATGCAAGTGAGTGTGAGCATGTGTGTATGCACACATGTATGAAAATTCATGCATGTGTGTGTACATCTGTGTGTATGCATGCATGTGTGGGTATGTATATGAGTGTTCATGCACATATGTGAGAGTGTCCTGTGAGAGTGAGCATGCATATGTGAGTGCATACATGCAAGTGTGAGCATGTACATGTGTGTATGCAGGTGTGTGCATGCACACATGTGTGAGCATGTATGTTAGTGTGCACATGCATATGAGCACGCATGTGAGCTTTTATGTCTGAGTGTGTATGCATGCGTGTGATCATGCATGCACACGTGAGTGTGAGCATGCGTATATGCATATGCCTGTGTGTATATGTAAGCATGCGTGTGTGTGAGCGTGTGTATGTGTGAGTGTGTACATGTGAATGTGCATGCATGCATGTGTGAGTGTATACCCATGGGTGAGCATGTACACATGCAGGTGTCAAGTGTGCACGTGTGAGCCCTATGCCTCCTGGTGTGCATGTGTGGGGTGAAGGGAGAAGGGGGGAGCAGTGCCTTGGCCTAGAGAAGCGAGTGCTGACAATCATCTGCTGGGAACCCCTCCAGGCCATGGGGGCATGTCCCTCCCAAGCCACAAGGAAAAGGCTCCTCTTGCTTTGCTCTGGTCTGGCTGTGGTTAGGACCCTAGCAAAGACCTGTGTCTCCCAGGAGCTGACCCCTGTCCCCTACCCTACCCCAGTTTCTCTAATTCACAAAAGTAACCAAATGCTTTGAATTAAACTAGTTTTTGCCCAGCTTTTCCTTCACTGTCGCCTGTGGCTTGTGAGCTCCCTAGCTGGTGCCTCTGAGCCCTGGGCTCC
>JAQZBX010072654.1:0-15067 GCA_029593785.1 Cabassous unicinctus | reverse complement strand
CCACCCTAAATGTAGTTCATTTAAAAGCAGCCCTAGTTTTCGGCTTTACATGCAGGTAATTGCCCATGAATCTGACTGGAGGCTCTCTTACAGGTCTAAAAGTCTGCCAGGCACTTCCATTTCCCCACAGTGATGCTTTTCTGGAAGGTCTGAACAACCAAATGTTTGCACCCTGGGTCATTCCCTCCTCTTGACTTAAGTTATTGTATCTTGGGTGTTTACATTCATTTCTAAGGAGTAGCCGAATTCTACAGGCCTTACCTTCTCTGCCTTCCAAACTTCTCAACAAACGTATCAAGAGCTGTGGTTCTCAACCAGGGGTGATTTTGCCAGCATCCCTCAGGGGATATCTGGCAATGTCTGGAGATATGTTTTGTTGTCATTAACTGGGGAGAGAAGGGTTGCTACTGGCATGTAGTGGATAGAGGCCAAAGATGCTGCTAGACATCCCATAATGCACAGGACAGCCATCACAACAAAGAGTTATCTGGTCCAAAATGCTAGTAGTGCCAAGGTCAAGAAACCCTTATCAAGGGTGATTTCATCATGTTCATGGATTGGATGACTAAATATCATTAATATGCAAATACCATGCAATCCCAATCAAAACCTTTTAAAAACTTATTACAAAACTACAGTAATCAGTGTGGTACTGCACAAGGACAGACACATAGATAAACAGAATTGAACTGAGAGTTCAGAAATAAACCTTCATATCTATGGCCAACTGATTTTTGACAAGGATGCCAACTCCATCAGTGGAGAAAGAATAGTCTCTTCAACAAATGGTGCTGGGAAAGCTGAATATCCATGTGCAAAAGAATGAATTTAGACCCCTGCTTCACATCACAGATAAATATTAACTAAAAATGGATCAGGAACTTAGATATATGGCATAAATCCACAAACCTCCTTAGAAGATACCATAGGGGCAAATCTTCATGACCTGGGATTGGCATTGGATTCTTAGTTATGACACCAAAAGCTCAAACAACAAAAGAAACAATTGATAAATTCAACTTCATCAAAATTTTAAAAGTTTGCACATCAAAGGACATGAGAAAGTGAAAAGACAACCTACAGAATGGGAGAGAATATTTAGAAACCACATATACAAGAAGGGCTTAATACCTAGAATATATAAAGAATTGCTACAACTCAACAATAAAAAAGCTCAAAGGACTTGAATAGACATTTCTCCTAAGAAGAAATACAAATGGCCAAAAAGCACATGAAGAGACACTCAACATCATTAGCCATTGGGAAAATGCAAATCAAAACCACAATAAAGTGCCACTTCACACCCACCACAATGGCTATTAATTAAAAAATGGAAACTAACAAGTGGTGGGGAGGATGCAGAGAAATAGGAACAATCCATTTTTGGTGTGAATGTAAAATGAGGCAGCTGCTGTTGAAAACCTTTTGGCAGTTCCTCAGAAAGATAATATTAGAATTAGCATATAACATTTCAAGCCCACTTTTAGGCATACTTCCAAAAGAACTGAAAGCAGAGACTTGAACAGAAATCTGGCCAACAATTATTTTCAATTTCCAAAAGGTAGAAGCAACCCAAGTGCCCATTAACAGATGAATGGATAAATAAAATGTGGTCTATCCATGCAATGGAATATTATACAGCAGGAAAAAGGAAAAAAAGTTCTGATACATGCTACAACATGGATGAATGTGAAAACATTATCTGAGAGAGAGAAACCAGACACAAAAGGACAAATATTGTATGATCTCACTTATATGAAATAACTAAAACATTCAAATTCATAGAGACAGAAAGACGATCCCATAGTACCAGGGCTGGGGGTAGGGAATGGAGTATTAATTGGTACAGAGTTTCTGTTTGGGGTGATGGACAAGCTTTGGTAATGGACAACGGTGATGGTACATAACATTGTGACTTATTAACACTACTGATTGTATACTTGAAAGTGGTTAAAATGGGAAATGTTATGCTGTATGTATGTTACCACAATAAATTTTTTTTAAAAGAGCAATTTACTATGAACACTTTAGTTATATACTTCATCTCAATTAGGAATAGGTTCACCTGCATATAATAGAAAACCTCAAATAGCATCAGCTTAAATAGGACAGAAGTTTACTTTCCTCTCTGTAATAGGAGTCCAGGGCTGGCAAGATGGCTACAGGGTGTCATCAGAGGCACAGGCCACTCTTTCTGCTTCATCATCCCACCATTTGGTTTTTCAGTCTTGGACCTCATGGTTCAAGTGAGCTGCTGGAGCTCCACCATCATATCTTGAGTTTGAGCCAGCAGAAAGGTATCAGCAAGAGAAGGGCACAACCTCTCCCTTTTAAAGAGGATTTCCCAGGAATCCCAGGCAACACTTCTTTTATCTCATTGGCTAGAATTAGTCACATGGCCTACAACTGCAAGGGGTTCTGGGAAATGTAGTCTTTTGTGTTGTTCTGTAGGGTAAGGGGAAATGGATACCAAATGAGTCCCACTTATACATCAAACTGCCACTATGCCAGGCATATCATGTCATTCTCACAATAACCCTACAGGACAGGTATTAGCAATTCCATTTCACAAATGAAGAAATTGCGCTCTAGAGAGATTAGGTAATTTTTACAAGGTCAAATCATGGGTAGGTAAAATACTAAGATTAGAACCCAGGAGGTCCAGCTGGCGCTGAATTCCTACAGTACTGCCTCCATTTAGACTGGGATCTACAAGAACATTTGAATGTGGCAGGAGACTGTAAAAGACAGCATTCTTTATGTAATGGGCCGTTGAGTTACCTGTCCTGTGTGTGTGATCGATTACTGAAGGGCAGATTTAGCCCTAAAGTTGTCAGGAAAGGCATTATTTTCTCCAGAAATGGCTCTATCCTCCCGCTTTACAGAATCTAAATTGCCTGCAAAGGCCAATTCTGTCTAATGAATCTGAGTTCCCCATTGTCTTGCATTTAAAATAAGATAGATGATTACAAAGGAAAAATCTCTCCCAACACATTGAGCTTCTGGCATAAGGGTGCCAGGCACTGCATAAGCCATTGCACACATTATCTCACTTAATTCTCACAACAGCCCTGGCTGTGAGTTACTATTATTGTTATGCCCATTTTACAAACAACAGAGCAAGTGCCTAAAAGGGGCTCCATAGAAGTCGAGCACATGAGGCACAGAGAGGTTAAGCAACCCATTCGAGGTCACAGAGCAGGTACGAGGAGGAGCTGGGATTTGGAGCTAGACCCGTGTGACTCCAGAGGGGCTCAGCAAGATGAAGGGACCTGGCCCCCAGCAGGATGGCATAAGGGAGGGTTGGGACTCTCCCTCTCCTGTCTCCCGGCGTGGGTGGCCGGCAGCCTGCTGCAGGCAGAGCACAGAGCTAGGGGCTGGGGAGAGGAGAGAGGTGAGCCCCCATTCCCTCCACCCCCTTCCTGACTGAGTTAGTGCTCTGGCCAGGACTGGGCGGGTGGGCTGGGCCGGCTGCCAGGCCCAGGGTGCCTGAGACTCCTCCCATGGGCTGACCCCCTGAGCCAATCCCCGGCAGCCCCGCCCACCAGCTGGCATGAACCAGGCCATGCCCTGGAGGATCCTCTTTCCCCCTAAGTCTTTGGCTTTGTGGGAACAGAAAGGTTAACATTCCTGGGTAGGAGCTTGGGGGCGGCGTGGGGGGGTGGAGTCCAGCACAGCCCTCAGAGCTCAAGGATGGGGCAGCGAGATGCCAGCTGAGTGTGTGTGTGTCTGTGTGTCTATGTGTGTCTGTGTGTAAGAGGTGCACTCTGCCTGGTCCGGGGGAAGGTGGTAGGGACACAGTGACTTTTTTTGTGGCATTCTCTGGGGTGTGCTTGTGGGAGAAGCACCACACACACGCAGGCACACACACGCGTGCATGCATATGCACACCTACGCTTGCTTTGGGAAGAGGGGGCACGGCACCATCGCGTGTGTGAGAAGGTGTGTGTTTCTCCCCAGCTCTGCATGGGAGGCAGTGAAGGCGGTTAAACCACTTGCTATGGTTTTCCCGAGCTCCTTTGCCCGGCCTTGAGCTAGTCACATTGCTGGATCTTCTCACTAAGCCTCTTCTCCCCACTATGCAGTGGGAATGAGTATGATCCCATTTAATGGGAGGGTTCAGAGAGCTTAGGACACTTGCTTAAGGTCACTCAGCTTGGATGTGCTGGAGCTGGGATTCTGATGCCCTCTTGTCCTAACCTATCCATCCAGGGGACAAATGTTCAGTGAGCAAGGACGACTTGGCCAATACTTGCAAAGCCCTCAGAAAAGTGCCTGGTGCTCAGTAAGCACTATTTTAAGTGTTAGATATTATTATCATTATTGTTGTTATTGTTGTGACTGTGTTCCAGTCATTGATGGGGTGGGCACTGGGGATTCAACAGTGAGCAAAAGACAGATGAGCCCCTCCCCACATGGAACTTACATTCTGAGAATGAACAAAATAAATGAATAAAACACATAGTATGTCAGATGGCATAAGGACTTTGGCAGAGATAAAGCAGGAGAGGGGGCGACTGGGAGTGCTGGCTGCTTTGGGGGCGGCAGTTTGAAATGGGATGGTCAGGGAAGGCCTTCTCGGTATTTTAGCCACAGCCTGAAGGAGCGAGGGAACGAGCTATGCGGCTGTCTGGGCAGGAGCATCCCAGGTAGTGAGAACAGCCGTGCAAAGGCCCTGTGGAAGCCAGCCTGGCTTGCTGTGGCTTGTGGCCACACTAGTTCTGGGAGTAGGTGGGGCAGTGGGAGGGGCGACTGTGAAGGGAGGTAGACTTGTTCAAGATGCTTATTCTGTGTGTGTGTGTGCGTGCGCACATGGGCTCCTGGAGTCTGGGGTCTCGAGCACAGGAACGTGTGCAAACTTGCTCAGGCCCTCCCACCTCTGCAGGCTGCCTGTGCTCTGAGCTTCCTCCCTGCCTGGGCAGGGGTCTGGATTGTCTGGGCCACTTGGGGATTCCTGCCGGGACGGGCAGCCTTGTCTTAAAACACCACGTGCCTAACTGAGGTCATTAGCCCATCTCCTTTGTTTTGGGGCTTCACATTTTTTGCCAACTCTGTATGTCACCTGCACCAGTGATTATTGATCCCGGCTGTACTTTTATTTTTTTTTATTTTTATTTTTTTTAAAGATTTATTTATTTTATTTTATTTATCCCCCCCTTGCTGCTTGTGCTGCTGTGTCCATTCGCTGCGTGTCTTCTCTGTGTCTGCTTATCTCCCCCTTGCTGTGAGGTCCCGCCGCATCAGCCCACGGCGCCGCCGCATCAGCCCACGGCGCCGCGCGAGCCGGCCTGCCCTCACAAGGAGGCGCCAGGAAGCGAACCCGGGGCCTCTCATATGGTAAACGGGTGCTCTGTCCATTGCGCCACACCCGCTTCCTGCCGTGAGGTTGCTGCATCAGCCCACCGCACCGCTCAGGCCGGCCTGCCCTCACAAGGAGGCCTCGGGACGCGAACCCGGGCCTCCCATATGGTAAACGGGGGCTCTATCCACTGAGCCACACCCGCTTCCCCCGGCTGTACTTTTAAATGACCTGGGAGCTTCTGAAAAATCCCAATGGAGTTACCCAGGCTGCACTTCAGATCAATGAAATCAGAACCTCTGGGATGGGTCCCAGGCATTAGCATTTGATCTCGGCGCCCTGGCTTGCCCTCCAGAAAGGCTGCGTGGCCCTGAGGCCTCCAGCTCCAGGTGGTGGTCCCCGCACCCACACCCCAGTGCACTGGGCACTCTCGGCGCTCCCGGATCTGCCCTTGATCACTACTTGGCCTGAGCCTTCGCACCATATGCTCGTTTCACCGTGTGTTTCCGCTTCTGTAAATCCCCTATGCGGATCACCTGCTGGTATTTATCCCGAGCTGGTTGTTTTCTTGTTCACGGTACGTCTATGTCAGCACCGTAAATGGAAGGCAGCCTTACAAATACACGCCACACTCAGAGGCACACAGACACACAGACAGACAGACACACGCGGAGGAAAAACACTATTCTAAAGTCTACCCAGATTCAGTTGTCTTAAGGAGTGGTTCTCCACCTTGCCTACAAATGGAAATCGCTTGGGGAACGTTAAACGATTCTGATGCCCGGGTCCCATCCCAGTGACTCCGATTTAGGTGGTCTGGGAGGTGGCCTGGGCGTCAGGATTTCAAACATCTTCCCAGGTGAGGATGAAGCTCGGGTTCAGAAGCACTGGCCTAAGAAAACTGAGCTTGAATCCTGCTCTCCCCCTCTTTAAAAGAAGAAGAAAAAAAACAAGTAGTAATTATGAGGGGGGAAACGAGCAAGGACTAGAGATGTGTTATAAAGACACATTAGCATTCAACTGAGACTTTCTCTTAACCAGAGTGTTTGAGAGAGAAATGGAAAGGGAATGAATTTTTCTCTCTGGTGCTCCCTGGGAATCAGTTCTGCGTCTGAGTATTACATGCCCCCTACCCTGCAGCACACTGACTTACAAGAAAAATCCAGATTAACAGTGTGGTCCAGTTGGCCTTTCCAAGAATAGCTCTGGCTCCTGCTGGCTCCACCCCCGCTGGGAACCCCGCAGCTCCAGGGCCCCTGGAGCCTGAGCTGCCCACATTCTGCTCTCCCTCCCTTCCTGCCCCCGTCACCAAAGACCCTGCCCTGCACTGAGGGTCTAAACCCTACTCATTCCTTTAGAGCCCCGTTTAAATCCCACCTGCTCCAGGAAACTTTCCCTCATTGTCTCTGTCCACCTGGATCTTTCTAGAATTCTACAGCACCGACCAGCTGGACCATGCATGGGTAATTGTGAGGCATCCTTTTTTATGTCTGATGTAGCATTGTTTTGGGTAGCAAACGGCCTTAAATAACCTAAATGTCCACCAGTAGGGGACTGGTTAGATAAACTCTGGCATACCATTCTATGGAATTTTCATGTTCTATGGAATATGAAAGAGCGATGAAAGACAATGGGGGGAAGCAGATGTGGCTCAAGCGATTGAGTTCCCGCCTACCACATGGGAGGTCCCGGGTTCGGTTCCCGATACCTCCTGGAGAAGATGAGCAAGACAGCAAGTGGGTGCGACAGGCTGGTATGGCAAGCTGACGCAACAAGAACACACAAAGAGGAAACACAATGAGAGAGACAACAAACCAGGGAGCTGAGGTGGCTCAAGTGATTGAGCGCCTCTCTCCCACATGGGACGTCCCAGGTTCAGTTCCCGGTGCCTCCTAAAGAGAAAACAAGCAGACACAGAGAGCACACAGCGAGTGCAAAACAGTGTGTGTGTGGTGGGGGGCAGAATAAATAAAGTAAATCTTTAAAGAAATAAAAAAAACCCACAGTGGGGTGGCTGTATGTGTGGATAGGGAACGACCTCCAAGATAGAGCATTATCAAAAGTACAGAATGTTACAAAAAACACACAGAATGATGTGTTTTTAGAAAGAAAAAGCTGATATATAGCATCCTCAAGAAACTGGGAACAGCAGTTGCCTTTGGGTTGGGGACTTTGGAACTGGAGAATGGGTATGAGAGGGAGACTTTGGACTGTTTTTTTTTTTTTCATTTGCTATTATGGCAATTTGCTATGTCCCTAGACTAAGTAAGAAAATATGAAATATATGATTCCCAACTCTTTGAGGAACTCCAAGTCTACTAGGGAATATAAGAATGTGAAAAACAAAATTCTTGCACTACAGGAAAAGTGCTGTGCTTTTGGTATGAAGAAGAAGGGAGGGAGCAGGCTATTCAGCAGAAGGGTTCTGGGAAGGCTTCACTTAGGAGGTGATGGCTAAGCTGGGTCTTAAAGGATGCGTAGGAGTTTGCCAGGGAAGAAGGCTTCAGATTGCAGGGCTCTGTGCAGTGTACAAAGCCAAAGGCTCTGTTGGGTACATCTGCTAACTGAATTGAGAAATGGATACACGTCTGAAACAGAGGGTCTAATTCTAACCCATGACTGACCATCATCAAGCCTCTCTGGAAATCAAGAGATGATTTAAAAAACAAAAAGCAAACACTCAGATTTTTTTTTAATCACCATCTAGCATCCACAGGGCATTTAACTCTTGATACACCTCACTCCACAGAGCATGGGGTGGGGTTCTGGAGACCAGGTGGGAGTCCTTTGGATGAGCACGAGGACCACCTTGACCACGCCTGGCACATCTGAACAGGACCACGGGGAACCCCTGCCCTGTGGGACTCTGGGTGAGGTGACAGCTCTGGGCCGCAGCAGAGGGTTTGGCCAAAGTGTTTCTCAGAGTTTGGCGTTCGTACAAAGAAGAGCAATTTTTTCAGCGGCTGCGCGGGCTGGTTTTGAAATTTTCTCACCAGCGTGTTCAGTGGCACTGAGTCATTATTATGCAAACATTTTCCTTGGAAGTCTCCGTTTGGTACTAAATATGCCTTTAGCACCTTTGCTAATCCCCCTTTTACAGTGGAGCAAAGCTCAGGCTCCAGCCCAAATAACTGTTCTATTTTCATTGTATTATTTTTTTTTTTTTTAAGATTTTTATTTTTATTTATTTATCCCCCCCTTGCTGCTTGTGCTCATTGTGTCCATTTGCTGTGCATTTTTCTGTGTCTGCTTGTCTCCTTTTGTTGCGTCATCTTGCTCACTGCGTCATGCAGGCCGGCTTGCCCTCACCAGGAGGCCCTGGGAATCGAACCCGGGGCCTCCTATGTGGTAAACGGGAGCCCAACCAATCGAGCCACAGCCGCTTCCCTGTATTATTTCTTACTGTTACTTTTTTTTAACGGCAAGTGATACTAGTTTCCCATGCAGAGCAGTGAGACGCAGCCTCCTTACTTGACTCATTAGCTGTGTGACTTTGGCCCCAGCACTCAGCCTCTCTGTGCCCGTGTTTCCTCTTCTGTCAAATGGGGATGGTACTAAATCATGTTTCTACCTCATGGGGTTGCTGTGAAGATTGGAAGGGCTCCTGACTGTACCGCCTTAGAATGTCATCTGACACATAATAAGCGGGGCTGGGGGAGGGGGAGAGGGGGCGCATCTCAAAGGAGCGTGTGTGGCGGGGGCTGGGGTGAAGTCGGCACCTGGGAGAGGTTATAATTACACCTTTATTATTATTTTACACAAACGCATGTAAGAAAATGTATTTAAAGTCGAGTCAATTTTTAAAAAATGGTCCAGCAAATAGGGTTGGGGGAGCCACAGGGTACCTTGGGGGGAGGCGCACATGAATAACTAACAGGGGAAAATTGGAAGGAGAACCTGCAAGATTTCATCCAGCTCCAAATGTAAATGCTCAGAGCAAGCCAGGTGGGTTCTTGGCTGCCCCTCCCTTCCCCTGGGGAGAGGGGACAGAGCAGGGCCTTGCCTGCCAGGAGGCCCTGAGGCCACCGGGTCAGGGCAGGCTCTGCCTGCTCCAGGGACCCCGTTCCCACTGTAGCTGTGCGAATGGCCCTGGAGCTGTGCCGCATAGGACTCCACGGCCCTGGCTCACCCTGGGGGAAAAGCCCCATCTGTCTTCTCCCTTCTGATGACGGTGGCCCTGTCTGTGAGTGGCAGGCGGGACTGGAGGTTTGGGGGAGTGTTTGGGGGCAGGATGCACACCCACCTGGGTAGATTTCCCTCGGGCCTGAGTCACCATTAGACTGAATCTGGTCCTAGGGCTGAAAATTCTGGAAAATCCCTGCTGTTCTGGAAAATCCACAGGCAGGCCTGCTCAAGAAATGCCAGTGGGGAGTGTGGGAAAGCAAGCGACAGTCAATTCCCGGTCCCTGCTACCCCCACCCCCACCCAGACACCAGCTCCGAGGAGGAGGAGAAGAGAGAGGCAGCCCCCTCCCGGCATCCACGTTCTCCCACCCAGTTAACACCCCGCCCCCGCCTGGCTTCTTTCACACGCACTGTTCATCTGTTCATCGAATACCTGGGAGGCTCACACAGTGCTACAGGGGTTCCCAAATTCAGTCACTCGGCCACCTTCCCAATTCGCCGCCCCACCCCCACACACACCGCGTGGCTCCCTCGTCTGTTTGCTTGCTGTTTTTGCTTATTGTTTTTGCTCGTTGTTTGCTTGTTTTTTCTTTAGGAGGCACTGGGAACTGAACCCAGGACCTCCCGTGTGGAAGGCAGGCGCTCAACTGTTTGAGCCACATCTGCTCCCTGCTCCTTTTGTTTTTGCTCGTTCTTTGCTCATTGTCTTGTTCGCTGTTTTTTCCCCCATTGTCTGCTTGTTTTTGCTTGTTGTCTGCTCGTTGTTTTGTTTTGTCTTCTTTAGGAGGCACTGGGAACCGAACCTGGTACCTCCCATGTGGGAGGCAGGCGTCCAACTGCTTGTTCCACATCCGCTCCACTACCTTTCCAATTTTGACGTATCCGCATGCCACCTGGATGGTTATTTACTTTATAGTTCTCTTTAAATTGAATCACTTAAAATTTTTTAAAAATACACTTATTTAAAAGAGACACTTTATGTCACTTCTATAAATGGAAAATCAACGGCACTTGCTGGAAGTGGAGGGTAACCAGAAGGATAAATATCATGAAAGTGGAGCAAATGTATTAAAATATAGCCCAAGACTGTTGTCTGGAGAAATCTCTCAAGCCCACAGCTGCTGTTTTTTGTGAATAATGGGAGATTAGCAGGTGTGGGAGACAGACCAGCAGCATGCTCCTTGAAGCGGTCAGCACTGTGGAAAAAGAACTGATAAGGGGACGACAGTCTCATTTTCCTCATCTAAAAATCAGGGCCTAGGACTAGAACTTTCCCCATAAGACTGGCTTGATCCTACAGTGAGATCGTCCATGGGACAATCTTGGGATAGTGTCTGGCCCAGCGCAAACAACTGATAACTGTCACAGTCACCCGGCCCTGCAACCATGCTTGTGGGAGTCCCTGGAGAATGGAAAAGGTGCCTCTTCTGTGACCATGTTGTCATCGTCGTCCCCCCTGCCCCCGTGTCCTGTACACAAAAGGCATCCAGTAAATGTTTGTTTCTAATGAGAGGAGGTAGAAGGAACTCAAGATTCCGTGATGCTAAAAGAAAGCTCTTGTCACGGAGCCTGGCACATAGTAGGTGCTCAATAAATGAGTAAACAGATGAACAAATGAGTGAATAGTTCACTAGAACGTAAACTCCACGAGGGCCAGATCTGCAGTCTGCTCTGTTCACTGCTGTGTCCTCTGGCTAGAAGAGAGCTTGGTACTTAGTAGACGCTCAGTAAACATTTGGTAAGTCAACAAGTGAGTGATTCAATGAATCCATAAATTAAAGAATGAGTAAATGAAGAAATGATTGCACACACGGTGGCATCATATTGGTAAAAGATTTAAACAGATAAATGGAAAAATTTGAGTCTGCCTTCCTCCCTCCCTCCCTCCTCCCCCTTCCCTCTCTCTCTCTTCCTTTCACTTATTTACTGACCTATTTACTCTTCTGATTAGGAAGGCAAACTCTAAAAAGACAGAACAGGGGCAGATGTAGCTCAGTGGCTGAGCTCCTGCTTCCCATGTACGAGGTCCTGGGTTCAATCCCTGGTACCTCCTTAAAGAAAAAAAAGAACAATCCAGATAAATTGAGAATAGAGTGGCTTTAGAGATTAACTATTTGTGTTAATTTTAAAGACCCTCCCTCCCTCTCTTCCTTCTTCTCTCCCTTCCTTCCTTCCCATTGAATACTGAACTGCTGGGGAAGCAGGGGTCCTGGAGATTAAAATGAAAAGCAAAGTCAGCTTGGCCCTTGGCCCTGCCCAGTGTTCACAGCCTGTGGGCGATCAGGGGGGACGGAGGGGGCTTCTCAGCAGAGTGGTCTTAGGGAGAGCCGTTCCCTGTCCCTCTTGAGGCTCTTGGGGAAGGAGTCATCTGAGTGTCTGATTGGAAGTTGAGCAAGGGGTGAGGCCAGAGCGACCCGGCAGGTGGTGACCGCACCGCTGTCTCCGCAGACGCTGCAGGAGATCTTCCAGGCGGAGAACATCATCATGATGCTGGAAAGGTCCATCATGGCCAAGGAGTGCCCACTGAAGGTGGCACAGGCGAGGCTGGAGTGTCGGACCCGGCGCCCCAACGTGGAGCTGTGCAGGGACATCCCACAGTTCAAGTGAGTGGCAGTGGCCTCCCGGGTTTCCGGGGGAACCGAGGAAGGGGACGGATGGGTGGCAGGAGCTCCCAGGATACCTGGGTCTGGAAAACCAACCCCCAGTCAATGAGGACCCCCAGTCCCACAACTCAGCGGTGCGCTGGGCGGGGAGTATGGCCTCCGAGGTCCCACCCGGGCTGTCCCACCTGGGCTGTCCCCTTCACTGGGCAAGCTCGCGGTCTCCGTGCTGCGGTCTTCTCCCCTAACGGGGGATGGCCTCCAGCTCTTCTGTGCTCTGGCTTCTCCCACGTCAAGGAGAAGGAGCCTCCCGGACGTGGCCTTTGCCTCTTGATAGTTTCGCCCCAGCTTCCTCCACACTCCCATCAAAGAGGCGCCCACCTCGCTCATCCTCCCATCTCCGCTTTGGGAAGTTCTCACCAGTGAGTCCCTGGAGGAGCCTGAGTGTTTCCTCACACGTGGGCCAGCTAAGGAAGGGCTGCTTTGGTTGACAAAGGGCCTCTTGGCAGGAGAGGGGGCGAGAAGGCGCCTGCCCACTACATGCATTTCCTGTGCAGTTCTTGGGCGCACTAGCCGCGTCTCAAGGCCCAGAAAGGGAGCTCGTGAGTGTGGGGCCCTCCTGAGGGAATCATGACGCCCGGGGAAGGCGGTACCGGCAGGCAGGCTGGGAGGACTGCTGGCCACGGAGGTGCTGTGGGATTGGAGCAGGTCTCGGGCCTTCTGTTCCCTTCATGCTAGGGGCAGGGTATTATTTATCGCTGCCCCAAAAATGCAGTGGCTGGAAAGAACCCTGTGTGTTTTCTTTCTGAGGGTCAGGAATTGGGCGCAAGGGGAAGGCACTCAGCAGGGCGCAGCCTCCGCCTGATCCCACCGGGGCCTCTGGATCAGGAGTTGCACCCAGAGTTGATCCCATCTGGAGGAAGGGGCCAGGCTTTTATACCCCTGCCCATTGGTGTGAGCTGCAGAAGGGGCTGAAAGCAAGAATGCTCCCGAGAAGGAGGAGACATGAGCCATCAGCAGCCGCCACTCAGCGGCAGGGGGACCTGGCCAGGGCGCCAAGAGCGGCCACTACACCTGAGCGCTTATCAGAATGAGGCTGGCCTCACTTTGTTGTTGTTGTTTTTTAATTGTAGTAAAATACACACAACATAAAATTGACCGTAAGTGACATTTAGTACATTGACAAATGCCATATGATCATCACCTCTGTCTGGTTCCAGAACATTTTCATCCCACCAAAAGGAAACCCCATATCCATGAGCAGTCACTCCCCATGCCCCCCGCCCCCCGCCCCTAGCAACCACCCCTCTGTTTTCTGTCTCCATGGATTCGCCAGCTCTGGATATTTCATAAAAATGGAATCATACAACACGCAGTCTTTGGTGATTGCCTTCTTCACGCAGCACAGTGTTTTCAAGATGCGCCATGTTGTAGCAGGAATCAGAACTTCACTCCTTTTTTTTTTTTTAAGATTTATTTATTTACTTTATTTTTTAATCCATTTTAACCACCCCCCACCCCCCATTTTTGCTGTTTTTTGTGTGTGTCCATTAGCTGGGCAACTCTCTGTGTCTGTTTCCTGCCCTCTCCTCTCATCCTTCTCCTCCTGTCTTCACTGGGATTTGATCCTGGGAATCTCCAATGTGGGAGAGAGTCGTTCTGACACCTGTGCCACCTTAGTTCCTGGTTTTTCGGCACGTCTTGTCTTGGCTCTCCTCTGCGTCTCTCTCCTGTTACGTCATCATCTTGCTGAGTGGTTCGGCGGAGCCTGGCATCACGCCTGCTTGAGGGGCCTGACAGCACACCCGCACACCTTCTATATTTTTTCTTTTCTTTCTTTTTTTTCATTATTTTACCAGGAGTTCCCGGGGATCGAACCTAGGTCCCTCCATATGGGAAACGGACGCCCAGCCATTTGAACCACATCTGCCCCCCAGAACTTCGATCCTTTTCATGGATGAGTAATATTCCACTGTATGGCTGGACCACCTTTTGTTTCTCTGTTCATCAGCTTGGGTTGCTTCCTCCTTTTGGCGATGGTGAATATGTGGCTGTGAACATTGATGTACAAGTCTTTGTTTGGACACCTGTTTCCACTTCTTTGGGGTATATACCCTGGAGTGGATTTGCGGGGTCACATGTTAATTCTATGCTTAATGAATTGAGGAACCGGCAGGCTGTTTTCCTCTCCTCTGTTTCTACATCCTGTTCATTTCTTCGCCCTTGGTAACCTTCTCGTGTGTTAATTTGTTCACCTGCTCAACCCCTGGCTTCCCCCTGAGGCCTGTGCCTTGGGGGGTCTTGCTCCCCACTGTTTGCCCAGCGCCCTGCAGGGTCCCAGCGTGCAGCAGGCGCGTCTGCGCTGAACGGCTGGGTCAACTGCGCCCCTCTTGCCCCCACCCCAGGCTGGTGAACGAGGTCTTCACCATCGACGACACGCTACAGACCCTCAAGCTGCGGCTGCGGGAGACGCAGGACACGCTGCAGCTGCTGGTCATGACCAAGTCCCGGCTGGAGCACGAGCTGGCCATCAAGGCCAACACCCTCTGCATCGACAAGGACAAGTGCATGGGGATGCGCAAAACCTTCCCCAGCACCCCGCGCCTGCTGGGCTTCACCTGAGCGCCCGCCCCGGCCCCCGCGCCCTGCTCCGTGCCCGCTCGAAAAGTCAAAAGAACAAAATAAAAGAATGCGTCCTTTTGTCCCTTTCCTCCTATAGTGAAAAAAAATGTATATATATTAAACATAAATGTGCCCAAACCAGAGATCATGGAGCTCGTTCCTTGCTGCAGGCCCGGCTTCCCCGCTGGCCCTGGGAGGGCCCCGGGATCCCGCAGAGACAAAGCCCGGGGAGGTGGGGAGCACGCCTAGAATGGCGGGGGGCCTTGACGCTTCGCCCGCTTGTGACTTGGGAACGCAGCGTAGACCTCGGTGTCCAAACAGTGGCCATCGGAGCCCAGAGCGGGCTGTCACTTAGGAGCTGTGTGGCCTTGAGCAGATCGTCTCACCCGGGAAAGGGGGTGGGTCAAAGGACACGGGGATGT
>JAQZBX010072653.1:0-15039 GCA_029593785.1 Cabassous unicinctus | reverse complement strand
GAAGTTGGTGCCCAGCTGTCTCTTCCTCCCCCATTTTTGGGAAGTGGAGCTTCCAATTCTAGCCGCAGAATAGCTCCCGAAGCAGTTTGTGCCTCCAGTGGAGAATGTGCACTGGCCTCTGGGGCGTGTAGTGCTCTACTTATGAATCTTCTCTGCAGATGGGCTGTCTCCCCCTTCCATTCTTTCAAGGATGTTGCAGGATGCTCCTCTGGTCTCCTGGGACCCCCAAACAGGTGCTTTAGATAACTCTGGGTGGTTACTAATTGTTCTGTAGCACAAGCTGACTCAAGGAGCTCCTTACTCTGCTGCCATCTTGCTGGTTCGTATTCCTAGTTTTTAAAAAGTTTTTATAGCTATCATGAATGAAATCTTTTTTCAATTAAATTTTTAATTGGTTATTGCCTGTATATAAGAAACTATTGATTCAGTTGTATTTATCTTGCATTCATGTTACTATGTTGAACTCTTGTTGCTTTTAATAGTTATTCAGTTGATTCTCTTCCATTTTTCTATATAAATAATGATGTCATCTACAAATTATAATTTTTCCTCCTTCCCAATATTTATGCCCCTTGATTTTTTTCCTGAATTATCCAGCTGGCTTTGACTCTGGGACAATGTGGAATAACAGTTGTGAGAGCAGGCATCCTTATCTTGTTCTTGAATTTAATAAAGATGCTCCTAGTATTTCACTTTTGGATTTTGATGGATGCTCTTTGTGAACTTAAGAAAATTTCCTTCTATTGATTCCCAAATTGCTGCAAGTTTTTTTTAATTGAAATGATATTTATATGCCTTTTTAGTATGAGATCAAGTGTTTTTTCATTTTTAATCTACTGGTACAATAAATTACATCAATATACATCCCAATATGAATCTTCCTTGCTTGTCCATTTGGCCATGATATACTATTATATTAATCCTCCAATGGATTTGATTGGCTAATGTTTTAAGATTTGGTATCTTTATGCATAATTGAGACAAATTCATAGTTTCTTCAAGTTGTTGAATGAACTGGGGCTGTTTCCATCTTTTTACAGTACAGAAATTATACATTTCTTAAAAGTTTTAAGACAAAGAAAATTTCATCCTCTGAAACTGCATGATACCTACAAAGTGGGCATTTCTCAAGTCTTCTTCAAAGATAAAGGTAGCTTCAGAAGGAAGGGATGAGACTATAACTTAGAGAAAGACACTGTTAGGAACTTATTTTGTAAACCGCCTGACCTAAGATAATGGTGATTTGGGAGACTAGTAAAATTAGGTTTAAAGTAAGACTTAGTTAGGGTTCATCATGTTGGTTCAGTCCAAGTAAGAAAGTATGAGTCCAGGCCACCTGCCCAATTACTTATATGAAAGTATCTCTGACAGGGACAAAGACAACAAATGAGGCTTTGTAAGAGTAAATACAAGGCTAAAAGATAATTGAATCTTTCCTGGTGTCAAAAGGGAAAGAGACCTTCTCCTCTTTCTGTTTTTTTAGAGCATTTCCCTTGAGAAAATTTTCTTCTCAGTCTCTGTGAAACATGTAAATCTTTTAAAAGCTAAATAGCCTCTAACCAATTTTACAACTCAGGAATACCTTTCTTAAGGGCTTTGGAGCCATCACTTGGAAAATGTGAAAATCAAGGAAGACCTAGTCCCAATCTCACTGTTACTGTGGCAGTTTAACCTAGGAGCCTGGCTCCAAGTTGTAACTACAGTACCTGCTTATCATAAAGATACAAGTTTTACTCTTCCTTTGGATAAAAGCAATTAGCTAACACAGATGGCCACTCCAATTACCAGGTGAATCTGAGATGAACTATCTACAGCAAATAGAGCTGTCAAATCCTCTTACTTTAGATCAAGTTATGAGGTATCTTGAGAACACATATGTAATGGATTGTATCTGTCTGGCACATAAAAGGGTGAAATTTCTTTCAGTTTTAGCAATCTCATTAGCGACTTCCTGCCATGCCCACTGTAGTCTGGTTGAGTGGTTACTTAATAATACAACTGTTTCCTTCTTTTCTACCTTTGAGGAGATTTTCTGGGTTGGCAGATTTTATTTTTAGTTATTTTCCCCAACAACTTATACAACCTGAAACACCATTCGAGAACATTCAGCAAACCATTAGATTTCTGAATGCACCAAGCATCGTTCTGGACCACAGTAACCTGATCTTGCACTTGTCTGCCAGGAGGGTGTGCCTCAACCAGGCCACGGTTACAATTTGCTAGTTAACATCTATCTTTCATTTCAAAGTAATAAACTGGCATTTAGGTTTATATAATTTTATCTCCTGTCCAAAATGAGTGCCGAACCACTTACTGAAATATTCAAAAAATGTTTGGGGTATTCGGATCCTTAAGAGCCAGTTATAAAAACTGATTTTCTGGTTCACAAAGTTGCGGGCGAGATCTTGGACCACGGTGACTTCAAGCTACCGTCCCTCCGAGGTCTGGCCGAGCGCAGGCGGAACCGCCCCTCTCGATTTCCCTTCTTCCAGAGCAACTGTACACAGAATTTCATCTACGTCTCCAGTCCGCGGAACACTCGGTCCACAGTCGGGGGAAACCCTTTGGCAACACAAAGGCCCGGAGCCAGTTTTAAAGTGAGAGGAAATCAACATGCTTTTGAGAAACCTCATCTTCCGCAGAGACGCCAGACTCAGGCAGAGAAGTTTGGGAAATGTTTAATGCTAGGATTCTGAACAAATAAGTGGGGCTCAGAACCCAGCACCACACGATCCGCCCTCCACCTGGGCTTCCCAGCCTCGCCCCGCTGCGGCGTCTGCGGCCCCCACCCCGGGCGGGGGAGAACTCCCGACCCCGCTCTCCTGCTGGGCGCCCCGCGGCCTCACCTGCGGACGGCGAGGGGCGCAGCCGGTGCCCACCACGCTCGCCTCGCCGCTGGCCCCGCATCAGCCTGTAAATGCAGTAGCAGGCGCCGGCGCCGAGGACCAGGCCCGCCGCCACCCAGCCCACGTCCCGGGCGCCGCCCATACTGTCGCCGGGACCTGGGCGCAGCGCCCGGGCGGCGCAGGAAGCTCGCGGCGACCGGCACGAGGACTGCGACGCGGTTCGGGGGCAGGGGTCTCCAGCGCACACCGGCCCAGCCGCCCGAGCACTACCCAGGCAAAGAGAAAGGAAATGAGAGTCTGAGCTCCGCCTCCCGGAAATGGCCCAGCTAAAATCTTAAAACCTCCCCCGTCGCTCCGGGTGGCGTTCCTGATGCTTCTGCGCAGGCCGGGCTGGGGGGCGTGGTGGGGGGAGCTGGGCTCGGTGAGGGACTGCCTGGACTGCGCGCGGGAGGGGAGACGCTCGACGCCGCCCGGAGGTGGGCTTCCCCCTCGCCGCTCCCCAGCCCCTCGCGCCCCGGTGCAGGGCGGCCTCCCTCCCCGCTGCCCTGGGCGATGGGGCTGGGGGACTCCGCCCTGCCCCCCCCGCCGCAGTTGCCAGGGCAACGTCCGGACGCGCCAGCTTCAAGCTCTGGCGCTGCGACTACTACCAGCGGTGCTGAGAGCCGGCGGGGAGCTCAGCTTCTCAGTCCTCCTCTGCCATGTCCTCGCTGCGCACTGCTAGCCCCCGGCTGAGGAGTTACTTCAAGGAGAACTACATTCCTCAGGTCTGCGAGGTACTGGAGTCACTTGGCGGCGGGCGTGGAGTGATCCCAGGGAGTGGGCAGAGGAAGGAGTCGGGGAAGACTTCCCGGAGGAGGGGCTAGGATAGGAGGGGAGGGAGTGGAGGGAAGGAGAAGAGGCTTTGGGAGAGGATGAGGTCAGCTCTGGACAGGTCGGTGGTCTGGGTTGAAGAGAAGACAGAGGGACGATGATGATTGAAGGAAGGAGAGTGTGACATTTCCCCGGGAGAAAAGAGCACAGGGCCCAGGACAGAAACCCCAAACTTCAACTTCTAAGGTTTGAACGAGGGGAGCCTGCAGGAGTTACTGAGGAAGAAGTGAACGAGAGAGAGAGAGAGAGAGAGAGAGAGAGCGAGCGAGCGAGCGAGAGCTCTTTGTGGAGGGAAGAGCTCCACACCGGAGACTGACTTCAGACAGTCTCCGCATTATAACAGGAGAGAAGGACAGGACAGGGATGTTTAGGTGAGTTTTGGGGATTGAGGATAGGTAGTACATTGAGAAAGTTCTCCCCTGGTGAGAACTTTTCTATACAATTCGATGGTGAGATATTTGCTAAGAACTTGTAGATTTGCGTGAGGATGGAGGTGCTGTAGGAGGTTTGAGCAGAGATAAATGAGAGAATGAGAGAGAGTTGACTAGGGAAAGAAAAGCAGGGATCAGCAATATTGAAAGCCCAGCTTGGGGTCCTAATGCATGCAGTTGGGAAGGCAATTTGGTATAGTCTCCTTCCTTTATGGATGATAACCTAAAAGTATTTATTAAACTGTTAAATGCATAAACCCTTTGACCAAGCATTTCTGCTTCTATTGAAGTAACTTGCACATGTGCTCAGAGAGAGGCCTGTATCAGGCTATTATTTATAACATTGTTACATATTGAAAATAGTAAATAACCTAAATGCAAATAAGGAAATGTAATATTATGTAGAATTCAGGATATGTGTATACCTATTGAGGAAAAAAATCTCCAAAAATATTAAGTAAAAAAGAAAAATAGATAAAAAGGCAGGTTGCCCAATAAATTGTCCATTATGATTCTAGATATTTATCTGTATTAGTTTTCTAGGGTTGCCATAACAAATTACCACAGACTGGATGGCTTAAAACAACAGAAATGTATTCTCTTACAGTTCTGGAGAAGAAATCTCAAATCAATATATCAGCAGGTCCATGCCCCCTCTGAAGGTTCTGGGGAAGAATTCTTTGCCTCTTATTAGTTTCTGGTGGCTCCCAGCAATCCTTGGCATTTGTTGGCTTGCAGCTGCATTACTTCAATCTCTACCTCTGTCTTTATATGCCTGAGTCTCTTTGTGTCCTGTCCTCTTCTTATAAGGACACCAGTCTTTGTACTTAATCCAGTATGACTTCATTAACTTAATTGCATCTTCAAAGACCCTGTTTCCAAATAATGCCACATTCTGAGGTTTTGGGTGAACATGAATTTTTTTTTGTGTGTGTGTGGGGGGCACTATAAAACATGATACACTGTCCATACACATATATGTGTATGTAATTATATGTATATGTGTGTATATCTATATTTAAGACAATGCACATGCACAGAAATAATATATGCAAAGATGTATGCCAAACTGTTAACATTAGTTGATGCCTTTGGAGGTGGTTTTAGAAGAGATGAAGGAAAACTCTAACTTTTTACTCTATTTACATCCATTTTAATTTTTTTTATAATGAATTTCAATCATATTTTACCTCCATACAATCATATTTGAAAATATAGAGAGAGCATTGACACCTATATTCCCAGTTGTGTGATTCTCTCAAGTAGCACTCAGTAAACCAAATGTAAGTGCAGAAATAACAAGAGTGAATTTCATCCAAGTTTGGAATTTGCCAGGCATATACCCTGGAAGGGCAATGGGTAAGGGAGCTGAAGCTATTGAGAATGCTTAAAGTGATCGGCCAAGGACTCTAGGGACTGAGTGGGAAATGAGAACAGGAAGATGAAACTGATCTATGGGTAGAATTGGAGGTTCCCAGTAGGTAAGTGAAGAGAAGTAGAGGGAGTAATGAGTGAGGGAACTGGAAAAGGGGGAAGTTAAAGTCAGAAAGTGGAATGTATGTATTTAAGATTCAGACTAGAGCCATTTGGAGTTATGACTCAGTCCAGGGTATGGCTGTGAAGCAGGTACAAGAAGTGAACTTGAATGGAGAGAGTACCTCAGGGAAGAGACAGCTTCTCCTCACCTTCTTCTCCAGTTACCATACCACATGAAGCTGCAAAGAGGCAGTCCATAGTTCCTCCTGTGATGGTAATCCTTCCCTACCAGCCCACCACATTGCTCTGCCACCAGAGAGCAGAGACCCTTATAAATGCTCCCTGTTGCCCAAGATGATATCCTCCTGAGGAGTCCTTCACTCACCTCTGGCTACCACATTACTAGCAGGTGGCAAATAGCAGATGTCTGGGGCTCCACACACCTACCTTAAACTGGTTACTTACTTCCCTAAGAGACTATCAAGTTGAATCCC
This sequence comes from Cabassous unicinctus, assembly GCA_029593785.1. Lineage (NCBI taxonomy): Eukaryota > Metazoa > Chordata > Mammalia > Cingulata > Chlamyphoridae > Cabassous > Cabassous unicinctus. Next base: position 8,922 of record JAQZBX010072653.1, on the reverse strand, counting down.
ATTGTTCCTCATATACCATCTCATCTCATCATCTGACTCACTTTCCCATGCCTCATGCTCTTCTAAAACACCTTCTGCAAGCTTTGGGATATATCATTTTTTGTCACAACTTTCCCTGTATATTTAACCTCTCCCGAACTTCATCTGTCTATCCGAAATAACATCTGGCTGTCTAGTTACAATATCATTTCCCTGCAAATCTCTTGTAAAGAGGCTAATTTTATTTATTTTTTAAATCCTGCTTGGTTCACTGGGCTTATTGAATCTGTTAACTGATATTTTTCATCAGTTTTAGAACATTCTTGACCAATTTCAAATATTGCTTCTACCCAGTCTCTCCTGCCTTTCCTTCTTGGACTCCAACCACAGATATGTTAGATTTTTAATTTTGTCCTGCATGCCTCCTTTGCTTTGTTCTGTCCCCATCCCCCATTCTTTTTTCCCCTTATGTACTCAATATGGAGTATTTTCCATTGACTGTCCTCAAGTTTACTAATTATGTTTTATGCTGTGTCCAGTCTACTGTTAAACATATCTAATGAATTCTAAATTGCAGAAGTATATTTTTCAGTTCTAGAATGTCCATTTGACTCTTTTTTATACATCCCAATCACTGAAACACTGCATCTTTTCTTCCATTTATCTATCTTTCCCTCTGTTTTCTTTAACACATTAATTATTGTTAAAGTCCTTGTCCACTAACTTGAATAACTGGATCATTTGTGGGAATACTTCTATTTATGTTTCCTTCTCTTGATTTTTCATCCAATTTTCCTGCCTCTTCACCTACCTAGTATTTTTTTCTTTTTTAATTTTTGCTGGCCATGGTATAAAAAAGAATAGTAGAGCTCCCATTTATCTTTTTCTATTGTTGCTCATGCTTTGGGTATAAGGTTTATAAAGCCTTCCCACCACAAGATCTTGAAGATGTTTCCCTACAGTTCCTTCTAGGAGTTTAGTGGTTGTTGGTTTTATATTTAAGTCCTTGATCCATTTTGAGTTAATTTTTGTATAAGGTGTGATATAGGGGTTCTTTTTCTTTCTTTTAGCTATGGATATCCAGCATTATTTGTTGAATAGATTGTTCTGACCCAGCTGGATAGGTTTGACAACCTTGTTGAAAATGTGAGGGTCTATTTCTAAATTCTCAATTCAATTCCATTTTTCAATATGTCTATCTTTATGCCATTAGCATAGCACTTCCTCAAAATTATATACTTTTGTGCTTCAATTGACTTTGTTAAGAGGTGAAAAGGCAGCTTACTTAACGGGAGAAAATCTTCCAAAACCACATATCTGAAAAGGGTTTCCTATGCATATTATATAAAGAAATCATAGAACTCAATGATAAAAAGACAAACAACCCAATTAAAAAATGGACAAATGCGAATATTCTTGCTGTCCTGATTTTGTGATAATCAGGGTAGGCTAAACATTCGTTATATTAGAAACCATGCATGTGTCCTCAGACCTAGTTTTTCTTCCTAGGTCTGGTTTTTGGAATGCTGGTGATAAACTAAGACTGATTTATTATATGACCATCCTGTATGGGAAAAGACTGTAACTTTGGGTATCTTTGGTCAACCTTAAGAGATATAACAGGGGAACGGATATGTCTCAAATGGTTGGGCATCTGTCTCCCATATGGAGGGACCTGGGTTTGATCCCCGGGACCTCCCAGTAAAAATAAAGAAAGGAAAATATAGAAGGCACGTGGGCCACCAGGCCCCATGCACGGGTGCGCCGCCAGGCCCCGTGAGTGAGTGAGCCACCAGGCCCCATGTGCGGGTGCGCCGCCAGGCCCCGTGCGTGGGTGCGCCACCAGGCCCCATGAGCCACGCAGCAAGATGATGACATAATAGGAGTATGACACAAGGGAGAGCCAAGATGAGATGTGCCGAAAAACCAGGACCTAAGGTGGTACAGGTACTAGGACACTTCTTTCCCACATCAGAGGTTACAAGGATCAAATCCCAGTGAAGACAGGAGGAGAAGGATAAGAAGAGAGGGCAGGAAAGGGACACAGAGTCGCCCAGTGAATGGACACAGAAACAGCAAAAATGGGAGGAGGGGGGCAGGTAAAAATGGATAAAAGTAAATAAATAAATAAATAAATAAATAAATAAATGTATAGGGGAGGAAGATACGGACTTTAGTTAGTAGTAATACTTTGGTGATGCTCTTTCATGATTTGTTAACAAATGTTTCACAACAACACAGGGTGTTTGTGTGGGGGGGGTGATGTGTGGTAGCCCTGTATGATGTTATGCATGTTTGTTTTGTAAGTTGACGATGTTTACTGAGCACTTATAGTTTATGTATGTTCATGTATGACTGATATACTTCAATAAATTGTTTTTAAAAAATGGACAAAAGACTTGAGTAGACATTTTTTCAAAGAAAAAATACCAGTGGCCAAAAAGCACATGAAAAGATACTCAACATCACAGCTATTAGGGAAATGCAGATAAAAACTACAATGAGAGGGAAGCAGGTGTGGCTCAAGTGATTGAGCTCCAACCTACCATATAGGAGGTCCCAGGTTCGGTTCTCGGTGCCTCCTAAAAAGATGACCAGCACACAGCAAATGCAAACAATGAGAGGATAGGGAAAAATAAATAAAACAAATCTTTTTTTTTTTTTTTTAAAAAACAACTACAATGAGATATCATTTCATGCCTTACAGAATGGCCATTATTAAAAAAAAAAACAACAGAAAACTACAGGTGCTGGAGAGGATGCGGAGAAATGGGAGCATTCCTTTGTTGTTGGTGGGAATGTAATATGGCGCAGCCTCTCTGGAGGACAGTTTGGCAGTTCCTCGAGAAGTTGAATATAGAACTGCCATATGATCCAGCAATCCCATTACTAAGAATATATTCAGAAGAAGTGAAATCAAGGACAATGTGACAGTTTGAATTTTGTGAATCCCAGAAAAAGATTATATTCTTAAACTAATCCATTCCTGTGGGTGTGGGGCCCTTTGAGTGCATTAAATTTGGTTGAAGGTCCTTTGATTAGATTACTTGATAAGATCACTTTAGGCCTTTTGATTGGACTATGTCAGTGAGAGGTGAGCCAGCTTGGGTCTCTACCCTCTTGTTGGATCTAATATAAAAGGAGACACAAAGAAGAGACAAACAGAGGAAAAGGAAGCTACCATTTTTGATCCTGTCATGTGAGAGAGGACTCCAGGTTCGCCTGCAGCTACAGAAAAGCAGAGAAGTCCCAAGAGGACTCTCTGCCAAGGTCTCTGCCTTCCGCTCCAGAATCTACCATTTCTTGCAGCTTAGCTATGTGCAACCAGGCATAGGGCTTTCCTCTTCCAGGGCCTCCTCTCTCAGCCTCTTGGGACTTCTCTCTTCTGGCATAGGGCTTGTTTCTTTCCGGGCTTTCTCTATCAGTCTCAGCACTCTTCCCAAGGTCAACTATAAGCTATCAGGCAAAGTCTCACTCCCCAAGGCCTTAGCTGTTTGAGCCTTCTCCTTTCTGTCACATGGCAGGATCAAAATGACAAAGTTCTCTCCTCTTCCCATGTGTCTTCTTGAGTGAGCGTCCATTTATATAAGCCCACCAAGGGAGCAGGGACTCAACCTGAGTCACTCCTTACTGACTTGGTCAAACCAAAGCCCTAATCTTAACAGGTAGTTTAATCAAGGGCCCTTCAACTGAATCCAATATAATCAAAGGGACTCACACCCAGAAGAAAAGTTTACAGACATAATCTTTCTCTTTTTGGTATTTATAAAATAACCACAAACTGTCACAGTAACCTATATTCTAGCGTTTACTCATCGTATTTAGTTCATATTAGTGAGACCGTACAATATTTGTCCTTTTGTGTCTGGCTTATTTTATTCAAAATAATATTCTCAAGGTTCATCCATGTTGTCATATGCATCCTGACTTCATTTCTTCTTACAGCTGAAGAGTATTCCATTGTATGTATATACCACATTTTGTTTACCCATTCATCAGTCGATGGACACTTGTGTTGTTTCCATCTTTTAGCAATTGTCAATAAAGCCGCTACGAACATTGGTGTGCAAGTGTTTGTTCCCTTCTGTCTTAGTTTGCCACAGGGCTGCTGATGCAAAGTACCAGAAATGTGTTGGCTTTTACAAAGGGGATTTATTTGGGATAAAAGCTTACAGTTCTGAGGCTGCGAAATGTTCAAATCAAGGCACCATCAGAGATGTTTTCTCAGGGTCCTGTCACTTTGCCGTTAGAGATTGCAGAACATTCAATTTTGCCCTTAAGAGATTTTTGAACTTAGCTCTTTAGTTGCCTGTCCATGCTCCCAGCTTTAAAATCTGAAAAATGTATTCAAGTTTAGGCTAGGTGTGTGTTTGAGGCAGGCTTCCTCCCCCCTAAGCACCATGAGATTATGAGAGACTTCCTTCTGCCTCTTAGAAGCACTTGCTCTATCTCCCCAGCTTCCTACATGAGCACCTAGAATTCGGCAAACGCCTTATGGGGAAAATTGGCCACATTGGGGCACCTCAAGTTTTAATCTGTCACACTAGCCCTATGCAACCACCAAAAGCCTTGCTGTTTTCTCTGGTTTCTCTTCCTGCTTGTAGAGTCCCTCAGCCTGGGTCAAGCTCAATCCTTAACCCATACCCAGAATTAGCAAATGGTCCCAGGGAAGAAACAGCTATTCATCATTAGTTCACTTCAGAAGGCTCTTCTTCCTCTCAATTCCCATAGTTCTTGATATCTTTTTAAAATATGATTTTTTTTCATAATGTATCTGGCTTCTTCTAATTGTTAGAGTAGGCTCATTGGACTTTGGTGACTTTTCACATCCCACTCAGAAGTGAAGTCCTATGGAGACTTTTTCTCCCTCTCATTCTTCAGGTTACCTCAAATCCAGAGATGGGGTAGGTGTTCTCTTTGTTCTCTATAACCAGTTTCAAGCTATGTATCTTCCCTCCTCTACTAAACCTTCAGCTTCTTTAAAGTTTATAACATCAGATTTTTATCATTTACTCTTTTTATTAATTACCTACTTCTTGGTTGCTCTTTGTGTTTCATTGATAACTTTAGCATCTGGCTCACTACTTTCCTTTCTACCTCGTTTCCTATCATCATTCTTGGTGACTTCAACACCCACAAAGATGTTCCATCCACATCCTTGACCTTTTTTCTGGTTATCTTTGCTCTAACTCTCCTTAGCCATTTGCTCCTATGGTTATATCCTTGATCATTTTATCCCAGATTGTTGCACCATCTCTTAAGTCTTCATTTCTGAACTCACTCTCCTAACTTCTCATCTCACTTACTTCAGAAGTTCCACTTTATTACTTCTTCAAGCTCATCGCCATTACTAACTCAATACAATCATTTAAAAAAAATTTTATTGAAGTGTATCATTCATACATGAACATACATAAACTATAAATGCTCAGTAAACATCGTGAACTTACAAAACAAACATGCATAACACCATCAGGGCTCCCACACATCACCACCCCCCCTCCAAACACCCTGCATTGTTACAAAACACTTGTTAACAAATCATGAAAGAGTATCATCAAAGTATTACTAGTAACTATGGTCTGTGTCTTCCTCCCATATACATTTTTTTAAAGGATTTATTTACTTTTATCCATTTTTACCCCCTACCCCACGCCCTACCCCCGTTTTTGCTGTTTCTGTGTCCATTCACTGGGCAACTCTCTGTGTCCGTTTCCTGCCCTCTCTTCTCATCCTTCTCCTGTCTTCCCTGGGGTTCGATTCTCGGAATCTCCAATGTGGGAGAGAGGCGTCCTACTGCCTGTACCACCTTAGTTCCTGGGTTTTCGACACGTTGCGTCTTGGCTCTCCCTTGTGTCAGTCTCCTGTTATGTCATCATCTTGCTGCATGGCTCGCGGGGCCTGACGGCGCACCTGTGTGCGGGGCCTGGTTGCACACCTGTAGGCGGGGTCTGGCGGCTCACCTGTTTGCAGGGCCTGTGGCCCACACTCCTTCTATATTTTTCTCTTTTATTTTTACCCAGAGGTCCCGGAGATCGAACCCAGGTCCCTCCATATGGGAGACGGACACCCAACTACCCAAGCCGCATCCATCCCCCTGCTATATCTCTTAAGGATGACCAAAGATACCCAAAGTTACAGTCTTTTCTCATACAGGATGGTCATATAATAAATCAGGCTTAGTTTATCACCAGCATTCTAAAAACCAGACCTAGGAAGAAAAACTAGGTCTGAGGACACATGCATGCTTTCTAATATAACAAATGTTTAGCCTACCCTGATTATCACAAAATCAGGTTAGCAAGAATATTCTCATTCAATACAATCCTTTTTTCACTACCAGTCATTCCTCTCATGTCCTCATTTCTTTCTTTAGCCATCTTAGATTCCTTGGTTTATCATTGTTGCAGGTATCTATTGCTGCATAATGAATCACCACAAAATTTAATGTTTTAAAACAACATTAATCATTTTATTGTTATTTCTCACAATTATGGGAGTTGACAGGAGTTTTTTGCTCCACATAGTGGCTGGGGTTAAAGTAATCTCAAAGGCTTCCTCACTTACATGTTTTGCAGTTGATACTGGATGTTGACTAGGACCTCGGTGGGGGCTTTCAGCTAGAACATCTGTGTGTAACCCCTCCATGTAGCATGGATTTCCTCACAGCATGAATGCTGGTTTCCAAGAGATAGAGCCACGTAGTATCACATTTTATAACCTCATCTCAGAAGTCACGCAACATTACTTCCACTGCGTTCTACTCATTAGAAGTGAGTCACTAAGGCCAGTCTGTATTCAAGGGGAGGGGAATTATACTCCATCTCTTGAAGGGAACAATGTCAAAAATTTGTGAACATGTTTAACACACCACAATACTCACTTTAAAATACTTTTATCTCCTTTGCCTGCTTGTCTCTCTATCCTGTTCATGTGACAAACACCTAACCCTCATAAAACTCAAATATCTACGAATCCATGCCTGCCTCTAAGCAAATGAACATTGTTTAAAGGAAGAACCCAAAAAAAGACTGACTTTTGGCACTTTGAATTCATGTCCTCAGCTGACAAATGGGTCCTCAACTCTTCCTAGTAATGCTACTATATTTCCTAGTATATTCAGTTTCTGACTGTGCTCACTACACCCCCCTCAACACACACACACACACACACACACACACACACACACACACAGCCAAAAAGAAAACACCATAAAATTCTTCTACTGAATATGCAGTATATTCATATACTAAAAGACCTTTTGGGAAGAAATTTATAAAACTTTATTAAGACATTTAAGGTGCCCTAAATAAATGAAGTACTATGCCATGTTCATGAATAAGAAAACACAATGTGTTCATTCTGCCCATATAATGTATAAATACAATTTTAGCTAAAATCCCAAAAGAGTTTTTCCAGAGAACTTGACAACTTGATTATAAGATTAATACTGAGAAGGGGAAAAGTGGCTCCTGATACCCGGAAGCTAGACTGCTACCATCAGCTAGACCTTGGTGTTCTCCTGTTGAGCCTCAGCAGTTTCACAGAACACTGTGGCCATGATGGATCAAGGCAAACACAAGACCATCCTATAATTATGGCTGAACACTGACAAAAACATGTACACTGTGCCAACTAAAAATTATCAAACATCCCTCTATTTGGCTAATACGAGTAACTGCTACTACTTTACAGTTATGGCTTTAGCATTGCTCTGTTCTTCCCTCTCCTTAAATCTTATCTAGATTTGATAAGATACCCTAGCATAGAACTATCACTGCTTTCTGACAACAATCCAGAGCAAATACCTGCTTCCTTAAGCCTTCCCCAGTATCACCCAACACAAGCCCAAATCCTATAACAAGACCTTTCATAACACCCTCTTACTAAATGCTAATAGTTCCCCATAGTGTATGTTTTAACTCACTGCAATGAACAATAAAATCACTGGTTCAACTGTAGGAGTGCTGCTGTCAGTCTGTGGCTGGAGGGCATTGATTATATGGAAGATCAAAGGGTCCATATAGCCAAAACACTTTTGAGGGAACCGAAAAGGTCAAGAAATGTATCAAAAGATACTTATTCTTCTTAATAATCAAGAAATTCAAATAAAACTGAAAATTAAAGCACAATATCTATGCTTTAATGACAAATGGAAGGAAATTGAGAAAAACAGTCAGACCATAACATATTGCAGTGCATCATTGGAGACAGGAAGATTTCTGAGGGTCTTTTCAGAGCTCTTGGGAATTAGGCAATAGAGACAGGAGTGAAAAACCATCTCAGTGAAGCAGAAGCTGACTAGGCATGAAAACCTGCTAGAAATAAGGGACTGAGCAGGCTGCTGGGCATTATCAACCTGCTCTCTAACTATCAATAAGAACATCATTCCATAGGACAAGAGATCAGAGAACAAGACTTGTCGGCTAAGTCTAGAAAGAGTTTGCCTAAAAATAGCAATATCCAACTATATGCTCCTCTGTAAGAACTCCACTTTATATTTATTTTTATTTATTTTTTAAACAATTTATTGAAGTGTGTCATTCATACATGAACATATATAAACTATAAGTGTTCAGAAAACATCATGAACTTACAAAACAAACATGTATAACATCATACAGGGCTCCCACACATCAACCCCCCACAAACACCCTGCATTATTGTGAAACATTTGTTAACAAATCATGGAAAAGCATCGTCAAAATATTACTACTAACTATAGTCCGTATCTTCCTCCCCTATACATTTTTAAAAATGATTTATTGATTTATTTATTTACTTTTATCCATTTCTATCCCCCCCCCGCCCCGTGTTTGCTGTTTCTGTGTCCATTCGCTAGGCAACTCTCTGTGTCTGTTTCCTGCCCTCCTCCTGTCTTCATTGGGATTCGATCCTCAGAATCTCCGATGTGGGAGAGAGGCATCCTACCGCCTGCGCCAC
>JAQZBX010072652.1:0-15038 GCA_029593785.1 Cabassous unicinctus | reverse complement strand
CACAGAACTCTCTTTAGCATTTCTTGAAGGGCAGGTTTCTTATTGGAATACTCTCTTAATTTCTGTTTATCTGTGAACATTTTGAATTCTCCAACATTTTTGAATGCCATCTTTCCTGGATAGAGAATTTTAGGATGGAAGTTTTGTTGTTTTTTGTTTTTTTTTTCTTTTAGTACCTTAACTATTTCAAACCATTGCTTTCTTGCCTCCAAGGTTTCAAATGAGAAATTAGCACTAAATCTTCTTAAACTTCTTTTGTATGTGACGGTTCTCTTTTCTCTTGCTGCATCCAGCATTTTCTCTTTGTCTTGAGCATTATATAGTTTGATCTTGGAGTTAGAATGTTGGTATTTATACTCTTTGGGGTGTGCTGCACTTTTTGGACATATACATGAATCTTCTTCAATAAGATTAACAAGTTTTTGGCCATTATTTCCTCCAACACTCTTTTTGTCCCCTTTCCCTTCTCTTCTCCCTTGGGGATGCCTATAATTCGTATGTTTGTGCATTTTGTGTTGTCATTCAAATCCCTAAGTCCCTGCTGGATTTTTTCTATCTTTTAATCTATCTGTTGTACTATCTGTTTAATTTCAGATGTACTGTCTTCCACATCACTAATTCTTTCCTCTGCCTGTTCAAATCTGCTGTTACTTGCTTCCAGTGTATTTTTTATTTTTTGTATTGTGCCATTAATCACCATAATATCCATTACCTTTCTATGTATATTTATAATTTCTTCAGTATGTTCTCCCAGTGTCTTCTTAATATCCTTAATCTCTTCCTTCACTTCATTATGTTGGTCCATGATATTTGTTTGGACAGCTTTGATTTGTTGTTTAATGTTCTGCATCTCTTTCTGGTTTTTAGTTTGTTCATTGAACTAGGCCCTGTCTTCCTGTTTTTCAGTGGTTTGTAATTTTTTGTTGTGGCTGCTTATCTTTTTACCTTGATGGGTTTACTCAGTTGATTAGCTTCTCTCTCAACTCTACAATTTTATTTAGTTGCTGTTTTTGGGTGTGTGTTAAGATTTCACTTTAAGACTTTGTTCCTCTTTCTCTATTTCCTTGCTTTTGTCTATGTTCCTTTGGAGGACAAAGATTAGGACTGGAGAAAGCATAAGAGGTAAGAAAAGAAAAAGGGTAATAGTAATAATAATAGTATAATTTAGACGAGGAATGGTATAAGAACTAGGAAAATGAATATTTAACTCTTGTAGGCATGTAGAGTAATGGGAATAAAAATGTGGATTACCAAAAATGAAATGGGAAACTGAGAAGGGAAAAATATATAGGAAGAATAAAAAGCTTGAATGTTGAAGAAAGAGGGAAGGAGAAAAAAAGAAAAAGAAAAAAGTTAATAAAAGAAAGAAAACTGAATAGATGAGTTAGAAATAAAAACCTGAAAAATTAAGGACAAAAGAAAGAAACATGGAATGTAAGAATAACAGAAAGCAGAAGATAGAAAGATGAAGGATGGAAAAGACATAATGTTGGCAGACAAAATTGGCATGCACAGAAAATGGGAAATCAAGGGAAAGGAAACACAGCAAACACAAAACAAGCCAGCAGCACCTAATTTTACAAAAAGGGGGGAGGGGGAAGAAAGAGGAAAGAAAAACAAGAAAATAAAAAAGAAACAAACACACAAACAAGCAGTCAAACAAAATGTAAGGAAAAAAGCCTTCCCTTTTAGGCCCCAGAATAGCATCTCAGGCTGCCGGTGTTCATCAATCAATTACTCTGCAGCCTGACCTTTTCAGGTTTTGAAGCACGTTTTAGTGAGTAAATTAAGTTAATTTTTTTTAAAGTAAGCTTTTTTTTTTTTAGGAAGAATAAGAGACCCAAGAGAAGCTAATATATAAATAATGTCTATATTCTCCCTGTCCTAAAGCATCAGCTGGATGTTTGATATCCTGGTGGATCACCATTCTATGAGGAACAAGAAATTGAACTAAGGAACTCATATATTCAAGGTGGAAACTGCTCCACTGAGCTAAATTTTCCTGTTCACTAAGCTATCCAGTCACTTGTCCTTGGGTAGGTTTTACTCTTTGCAGTTGCATTAATTCTTGCTACTTAGGAGCCAGTCCCTGCCCACATTCTATTCTTATTGCTTTCTCACCCAGGGCAGCAGGATGCAATAGCCTATGTGAGCAGTGGATCCCCCCTCATCTCTCCTGGTCAGGTTGACATCCCTTTTTAAATTCATATGCGACCCTGGGGAGTTAACTCACCATAGAGAAATTACTCTCAACCCACTTCCCTACCAGCCCCTCCACCCAGGGGACCCTAAATAGGCTCTTGGAATCTTATTAAGTGCTTCCAACTGCCTGCCTCACTTAAGGCAGTTGAAATTTTGATAGTTTTCAGCACAGGACAGATCAATTTTGTGACTCTGCCTTTTCCTAGAGCAAATTTCTCTATCCCAGGGTGGTTAGGTAATTCAGGCTGCCTCAGCAGATTTTCCTTTCCCCTCTTCCTGGTGCCAACTTGAGCCAGTTGGTATGCTCCTTAAAGCTAAAAGGGGGTCCAGGCAACAAAACTCACAGAATAGAAACTCTTCTCCACCCTTTTCCAGAATCCTACCACTCTCAGAGAACTCTCCCTCTTGCTGGATGGCCTGCAACCAGAGAGTTGGATTTCACAAAGCTTTTTGCCTTGAGGGTGGGGCTTAGCCACCCACAGTTTCCAGCTGCAGGGACCTGAAACTCATGGTTTTACTTTAACAAATTATTTCCTTGTACAGCTCCCTCCAAGTCAGTGCCCTGAAGACCCCTGCTCTGTGGCTTCCCAAAAGAGCTCACTCAGGCAGCATCTCACTCACACTCAGCCATTCTTTGAGAGAGAAATGGTGAGTGCAGAGTTAAACTGATGCCATCTTGCGCTACTCCAGTAAAAAAAAATTTTTAAGACAAAAATACTTGGAAGAACATTCCTCCTCGTGGATTAGAAGATGAAATATTACAAATACCAAATTGATATACAAATTCAGTGCAATCTCAACAAAAATTCTATCATCAATTTTTAAACAAATGGAAAACACAATTATCAAATTTACTAGGAATGGCAAATGGCCCTGAATTGCCAGACATATCTTAAAAAGGAAAAGCAAAGTTGATGTATTTTTGCTTCCTTGCTTTGAAACTTATTACCTAGCTACAGTGGTAAAAACAGCATGGCACGGCCTAACGATAGTAAATTGACCAAGGGAAGTGACCTGATGATTCAGAAATAGACCCTCACCCTATGGTCAAGTGATTGTTGACAAGTGTATATAACTCACCCAGTTGGATAAGAACAGTCTTTTCAATAAATGGTGCTGGGAGAACTGTATATCCATAGCCAAAAGAAAGAAAGAAGACCCCTATTTCACACCTTATGCAAAAATTAACTCAAAATGGACCAAAGACCTAAATATAAAATCTAGAACCATAAAGTTTATAGAAGAAAATGTAGGAAACATCTTTAAGATATGGTGGTAGGTGGTGCATTCTTAAAATTTACAACAAAGAGATGAGCAATGAAAGAAAATATGGATAAATGGGACCTTCTCAAACTTTAACACTTTGGTGAATGAAAGAACTTTTCCAAGAATATTAAAAGGCAGCCCACTCAATTGAAGAAAACATTTGCAAACCACATATCTAATAAGGGTATGATTTCATTCTAAATAAAGAGATCATGGAACTCTACATTAAAAGAGAAATCAATCTAATTAAAATAGTTGGTGATAATATTCTGATGACATTATGTCATAATCTGTAACAAATTAAAAGAACAGAAAACAATAAGAGCTGGAGAGGATATGGAGAAATAAGAACACTCCTTCACTGTTATTGGGATTGTAAAATGGTAAAGCCTCTGTGGAAGACAGTTTGTCAGTTCCTCAGGAAGCTAAATATAGAACTTCTGTATGATCCAGGAATTCCTCTACTAGAAATTGATCCTGAATACCTGAAAATGATGATGCAAACAAATATCTGCACACTGACATTTATAGTGGCGTTGCTCTCAATTGTCAAAAGATGGAAACAATACAAGGGTCCATCAACTAATAAATGGATAACCAAAATGTGGTATATGCATATGATGTAATAATATGCTGCAGTAAGAAGAAATGAAATTGGGACACATTTGATATCATGGATAAATCTTGGAGACATTATGCTAAGAGATGTAAGCCACACACAAAAGAACAAATATTACATGGTCTCACTAATATGGACTAAATACAAAGAATAAACACAAGGAGTTAAAACTTAAACTATAGGTTAATAGGAGATAAGAGGAGTGCTGTGAAGGAGTATTGGCACATCATATATGTAGAAGTTTTAATTAACTTGACTTTAAATGGGTGGAAATGGATAGAGTTGATGGTATCACATTATAGTGAGTAGAAGCTGATTTATAAATAGGATTGGGGATAAAAGGGGTAGTCTAGCAATGTAAACATCAATTGAAAGATATCTAGAAAATAATCCAGGCACTGAATAACACAGTGAACAGAGAGCTGGATGAGAATTGTGGTTAATAGTACAAATGTAGGAATGTCTTGTGAAGTAGTATTGGTTGATGGACACATGTGTTATTTTCTGTTCTTTTAATAATGGCCATTGTGTGTGGTGTGAGATGATACCTCATTGTCGTTTTGATTTGCATCTCCCTAATAGCTAGTGATATTGAATGTTTTGTCATGTTGTTGTTTTTTTTGGCTATTTGTATTTCATCTTTGAATAAATGTTTATTTAAATCTTTTGCCAGTTTTTTTAAATTTTATTGAAGTATATCATTCATACATTAACATCCATAAAGAAGTGCATAGTAATAATTATGAACTTACAGAAAAAACATGCATAACATCCTATAGGGGTCCCATCCATCACCCCACCAACAATATCTTTTATTGCTGTGAAATATTTGGTACATATTATGAATGAATATTGTCTAAATATTGCTACTATATATAGTCCATATCTTACATTTGGTGTATTTTTCCCCAATCCAATCCTTTATTATTTTTTTAAATTTATTTTTATAACAGAAATTGTGAACTTACAAAACAATTATGCACATATGTAGAATTTCTATACAACACCCCTTCACCAACACACCACACAATGGCCGAACATTTGTTACAGATTATGAGATAATGTCATCAGACTGTTATCAACAACCATTTTTATGGGTCTGAAAGGGCTGTTTTCCCATGTTTATTTTTCTTTTGATTTCTTCTTTTCCTCTTTTTTTAAATAAGTCACTGCTGTCTTGTTTCTTTTTTGTTGTGTTTCCCTTTCTTTTGTTTCTGTGTTTGTTTTTTCTATCATTTCCTGATTTTCTCTACCTATGATATTTCTTTTCTCTCCTTTATCATTATAGCTTTTGTTTTCTGTTGCTGTTCTTTCATTACACCTGTTTTTGTTAGGACTTCAATTTTTCTTGCTTTTATTTCTCTTTCCCTTTTTCTCTGCTTTCTTTTTTACTGCTTTTTCTTTCTTTCTTTTCATTTGTCTTTAATCTTCCTCTCATGATTCTGGCCTTTTAATTCATTCTATATATTTTTCTCAATTCTGTTTATTGTTTCATTGTTTCTACTTCAATTTTCTTATATTCTTCTTCTTTACTTCTTATTCATGTTAATTTTTCAAATTCTTGGATCATATATGGTTCCTCTCATAACTTTTACTATTATTACAATTATTATTCTTTTTCTCTTCCTATCTCTTTCCTTTTCTCTTGTCCTATTTTTTTTCTTTCAAAGCAACATAGACAAGAACAAGGAAATAGAATGAAGAACAAAGTGTTAAGGTGAAACCTTACCACACACACATGAACAGCAAAATAAAACCATAGAATACAGGGAGAAGCTAATCAACTGAATAAACCCATTAAGATAAGCAGATGCCTAGACATAAACAAAAAATTACAAGCCATACTAAGAAATAAGAAGACATGGTCCAGTCCAATGAACAAACCAAAAACCAGTAGGAGATGCAGAACATGGAACAACTAATCAGAGATGTCCAAACAAATATCATGAATCAACTTAAGGAAGTGAAGGAAGAGATTAAGGATATTAAGAAGACATGGGGAGAACATACTGAAGAAATTTTAAACATATATAAAAAGGTAAAGATATGAAGATGATGAATAGCACAATCCAAGAAATCAAATTACATTGGAAGCACATAACAGCAGATTTGAACAGGCAGAGGAAAGAAAGCAATATGGAACACAGTACATCTGAAATCACAATGATGGTAGAACAGATAGATTTAAAAAAACAGAAATAATCCAGCAGGGACTTAGGGAATTGAATGAAAACATGAAACACAAAATCATATGCATTATAGGCACCCCAGCAAGGGAAGAACAGGGAAAGGAGACAGATGTATTGGAGAAAATAATGGCTGAAAAATTCCAGGTCCCATTGAGGGAGATGGATGTACATGTCCAAGAAGTGCAGCACACCTCAACCAGTATAAATCCTAACAGACCTACTCTAAGACAAATACTTGTCAAATGGTCAAATATTCAAGAAAAAGAGAGAATACTGAAAACAGCAAGAAAAAAGAGAAACATCACATACAAGGGAAGCTCAATAAAATTGAGTACTGATTTCTCATCTGAAATTATGGAGGCAAGAAAGCAGGGGTAGAACATAGTTAAGGTGGTAAAAGAAATAAATTCCAGCCAAAAATTCTCTATCCCGCAAACCTGACATTCAAAACTGAAGGAGAGTTCAAAATATTCACAAATAAACAGAAATTAAGAGAGTATGCCAAAAAAAAACTGCACTTCAAGAAATACTAAAGGTAATTCTGTAGGTAGAAAGGTAAAAACAAGAGAGAGAGAGAATTGGAAGAGAATGTAAGAATAACCAAAACTGTAAAAAAGAGAAATAAAAACAACATTTACCATACATAAACCTAAAGAAAATATGACAAATATATGTAATTCCTTGACAGTAATAATATTGAATGTTAATGTATTAAACTCACCAGTCAAGAGAAACAGATTGGAAGAATAGATAAGGAAATATGAGCCCTCTACATGCTGTCTACAAGAAACCAACCTTAAACACAGTGATGCAAGGAGGCTGACACTGAACGGTTAGAAAACAATTTTACATGCAAACACAACCAAAAAAAGGGAGGAGTAGCTATACTAATATTGATCAAAATGGACTTCAAATGCAAAACTATTGTAAAAGACAAAGAAGGACACTATATATTAATAAAAAGTGTAATCTATCAAGAATAAAGTACAATCATAAACATTTATGCACCTAACAAGGGCAACTCAAATACATGAGGAAAAAACTGGAAAAACTAAGTGGAGAAATAGATGACTCTACAATTATAGTAAGAGACTTTAATACACCATTATGACCATTCTATAGGACATCTTGAAAAAAACTCAATAAAGAAACAAAATCTTTGAATAATACATTAGAGGATCTGGACATATTAGAAATATATGGACCATTATAACTGAATACAGTGGATATACATTCTTCTCAAGTACACATGGATCATTCTCCAGGATAAACCACATGTTAGGCCACAGAACAACTCTGAATGAATTCAGAAAGACTGAATACAAAGTGATTTCTCTAACCAGAATGGAATGAAGCTGCAACTCAGTAAGGCACAGAGAAACAGATTAAGCCTAAAGATATGGAAGTTAAACAGCACACACTTAGACAAATAGTGGGTCAAGGAGGAAATCACAAAGAAATCAATAACTACCTTGAAAAAAATGAAAATGACAATACAATGTATCAAAACATATGGGATGCAGAAAAAGCTGTTCTGAGAGAGAAAATCATTGTCATAAATGCATATATCAAAAAAGAAGAAAAAGCTAAAATTAAAGAACTAATTACACACCTGGAGGAATAAAACAAAGAACAACAAATAACCCCAAAGGAAGTAGTAAGAAGTAATAAAGATTAGAGCATAAATAAATGAAATTGAAAAAAAAAGCACTCGAAAAATAAAAAATAAAAAAGGCTAGTTCTTTGAGAAGATTAATAAAATTGATAAACCCTTAGGCAGACTATCAAAGAAAAAAAGAGAGAAGAAGCAAATGCATTAAAAAAGAAACAAGGAAGGAGATATCACCACACATCCCAAAGAAATAAAGAGTATCAAAAGGGGATATTTAGAAAAATTATATGCCAAAAAGATGGATAATTTAGAGGAAATGCTCAAATTCGTAGAAACACACAAGCAGCCAACATTGTAGAAAGAAGAAATTGATGAACCCAACAAACCAATGACAATTAACAAGATAGAATTAGTCATTAAAAAACTAACAACTTGGAAGAGCCCAGGAACAGATGGTTTCACAGGTGAATTCTACCAAACACTCTGGAAAGCACAAATGTCAATCCTGCATAAACTTTTCCAAATATTAGAAGTGGAGGGAACAATGCCTAACTCATTCGATACTGCTTACATCACTCTAATAACAAAACCAAATAAAAATACCACAAGAAAGGAAAACTATAAAACAATCTCTTTAAAGAACATAGATTTTAAAATCCTCAACAAAATACTTGCCATTTGTATTCAACAACACATCAAACAAATTATACACCTTGACCAAATGTGTTTCATCCCTGGTATGCAAGGATAGATCAATGTAAAAATATCAAACAATGTAACATACAAAATAAAGAGATAGAAAGAAAATAACAACACATGGTAAACCTTATAGTAGCAGAAAAATTGTTTGACAAAATATAGGAAACTTACCTCATAAAAATATTACAAAAGATAGGAATAGAAGGAAACTTCCTCAACATGATAATGGATATATATGAAAAATCCACAGCTAACATCAAATTCAATGATGAAATACTAAAAGTTTCCCTCTAAGATTGAAAACAAGACAAGGATGCACACTTTGACTGCTTCTATTTAACATTGTCTTAGAAGTACTTGCTCAAGTGCTTAGGCAAGAAAAAGATATAAAAGACATCCAAATTGGAAAGGAGGAAGTAAAAATTTCATTATTTGCAGGTGACATGATCCTATACATAGAAAGCTCTGAGAAATCTACTTCAAAGATTATAGAGCTTATAAATAAGTTCAGGAAAGTCACAGTTTATAAGATCAATGTGCAAAAATCAGTAGCGTTTCTGTACACTAATAATGAGCAATCTGAGGAGGAAATTAAGAAAATAAACCCAATCTCAATTCTGTTCCATTGGTCAGAATGTCTATCATTGTGGAGCAGGAGCTCCGGGATGTAAGCACAGAGAGGAGCTTGGTCATGAAGAAAGAGAGAAGGCCCCAGGAAGAGAAACCAGCCATTCAACTAATAGTCTACAGCTGGTCTTGTGTAGATAACAAAACAGCTGAGCCCAGACAGTGGCAAACCTTTGGAATAGAGGAATCCAGGAAGCCTGAACCATGGCAGACATTGGCAGCTATCTTGCTCTAACATGTGGCCATAGGCTTTGGTGAGGGAAGTAAGTTACACTTTATGGCCTGGTAACTGTAATCTTCTACCCCAAATAAATCCCCTTTATAAAATCCAACCAATTTCTGGTATTTTTGCATCAGCACTCCTTTGGCTGACTAATGCAGTTAACAATTATTTTCTTCCATTGTGTTGGTTGTCTTTCATTCCATTCTTTTTCTAGTTTTCTGAAAGTTTGTTAACATTAATGCTATTTCAATTATGTCAAATCCTTTTTCTTTGTTGAGATTGTTATGTAATTTTTATCTCTTTTTCTATTAATAGGATATGTTATATTAATTTTTAAAGATAAAACCAACCCTTCATTCCTGAGTTAAATCCCACTTGTTCAAAGTACATAATTCTTGTTAAACATTGCAAGCTCTGGTTTGTCATATTTTGCTGCTTATGAGTTTATATTCATGAAAGAATAATGACTTTCTTTACCTCTATCTTTGTTTCACTCTGCCTTTGTCTCACTGCATAAACCTGTCCTGATTGTAAGTGTTAGTAAATATGTACACTCCTCTATTTTTGTTGAAGATAAAGAGGATTCTTAGCATTTGTGTTTTAAATACTTCACAGAATTTACCAAGGAAACCATCCAGTTTTGGGATTTTTAATTAGCAAATCACTTTCACTTTGTGGTATAGGTTCATTCAGATTTTCCCTTTTTCATTGATTGAGTTTGGGTAATTCCTTTTTGGGAATTTTTCATTTCACCTAAATTGCCTAATTCACTGCCATAAAGTTATTTTCAAAACCTCCTTGTAATCTTTGTATCTGTAAGATCAGTGATGATATATTTTATTTAATTCCTGGTTTTGATAATGAGATTTTTTTTCAATTTGCTAAAATTTGTTTGCCTTTTTTTAATTTGTTCGTATTTTTCAAATAACCAATTTTTGGTTGAATAGATTTCCTTTATTATTTTTCTGTTTTCTATTATATTGATCTCCACTCTAAGTTTTATTATATATTTTCCTATAGTTAATGTAATAAGTTATTGATTTGCCATTTTTTTGCTTTTCTAATATAGGTGTGTAATGGTAAAAATATCCTAATAAGCATTCCTTGTTTAGCTGAATATATACATTTTGATAAATTGGGTTTGGTTTGAAAACATTTTTGAAATTAATTTTAATTTATTTTCCATTCCATGATATATTTAGAATCCTGTTCTATAATTACCAAATATTTGTGGATTTTCCAAATCTCTTTCTGTTGCAGTTTATAATTTAATTATATTGTGGTCTAAAAACATTACTAGTGACTTCAACACTTTGAAAATTACTAAAGCTGGTTTTATGCTATATCATATTATCTATTTTGGAGATTATTTCCTGTGTACTAAAGAAGATTGTGTATTCTGCTTGGTGTGGTATTTATATATATGTTATTATGCCAAGTTGGTTACTAGTGCTTTTCAGGTAGTCTATATTAGTTGAGTTATATTAGATGAGTTTTTTGTTGTTGTTGTTGTTGTTTGGTCCAGTGTTCTATTGTTTATTGACAGCATTGTATTAATACCTCCAATTCTTTTTTAAATTATCCAGTTCTCCCTTCTGCCAATTTTTGATTCATATATTTGATCCTCTGGTATTAGACATATATATGTTTATAATTGTTATATCTTCTTCATGAATTGACTCATGCATCATTATAACAAATCCCTATTTGTTTCTAGTAACATTTTTTTCTTAAAGGCGATTTTGACTAATATTTTAACACTCTATTTCTTTTGCAGTTACTATCTGTGGCAGTTTGTTATTGTTTATGAATTCCAAAAATATATATTGGATTGTATTTGTAAACTGGTCTGTTCCTCTGGGCATATTTGATTGTATTAAATTCAAAGATTTCATTTTTAATTTATTAAATCAAGATTAGTGCTTTAATTTGGCCACACCATTAGGGTGACTTGGTTGGAGCTCCTACCTCCTTGGTGGGGATAAAACAGACTTTCATGGAGATATAGACACAGAGAAGCAGATATGCAGGAAGAGAGACTGCTTCATAGACAAGGCCCCATGAAGAGAGATATGCCTGATAGTCTACAGTTGATTTTTGTGAAGAGAAGAAAGCAGCCATGCCCAGAAAGAAATGAGCCCCAGGGAGAGAGACTAGCCTTGTGTCAGCCTACAGCTGAGATTGGAAGAAGCTGGGACCATGGGGCCTTACAAGGAAAGAGGAAGGCTGAACCCTTGCAGATATCTTGTGTTAACACCTGGCAACAGACTTTGGGTGAGAAAGTACCTCTAATGGTACCTTGAGTTGGACTCTTTATGGCCTGGTAACAGTTAGCTTTTACCCCCAAAAAATACCCTTTATAAAACCCAACAAAGTTCTGATACTTTTCATCAGTACCCCTTTGGCTGACTAATACACTATCTGTGTGTTATATATTTTTACGTCCTCTTTCTTTTAGCAAATTTGCACCTTCAAATCTAATGAAGGTTGATCATTATGACTGGAAAAACATAAGAAGTTATTATAATGAACTGTATACCAACAAATTAGACAATCTAGATGAAATGGACAAATTCATAGAAATGCACAAACAACAAACATTAACTTTAAAAGACATTCAAGAACTCAAACAAAACAATGACAAAGAGATTGAATCAGTCATAAGAAAAATCTTCCAAAAAGCTAAAGTTGTGGATGAGATAGCATCACAAGTGAACTCTACCAAACATTTCAAGAGGAAATAATACAAATCCTGTTGTCTCTTCCAAAGTATTGAAGAGGAGGGAAAATTACCAGTCACATTTTGTGAAGCCAACAACACCTCAATAACAAAGCCTGATAAAGATACTACAAGAAAAGTAGAGACAAAGTTCTCTAATGAAAATAGATGCAAAAATTGTCAGCAAAATACAGCCTACCAAATCCAGCAGGATGTTATGAGAATTATACACCATGATAGAGTCGGTTTCATTCTTGATATGCAAGCATTGTTCAACACAAGAAAGTCAATATAATACACCACATTAAAAAATAGAATGAATATACAGATAATCATCTTGATTGATGCAGAAAAGGCATTTTACAAAATCCAGTATTTTTCCCTTGATTAAAACACTGTGAAACATAGGAATAGAAGTTCATTCTTCAATGTTATAAATGGCATATATGAAAAACACACAGTTAACATGGTACTCAATAGGGAAAGTTTGAAAGCTTTCAATGTAAGATTGAGAATTAGACAATGATGTCCACATTCAACGCTGCTATTCAAAATTGTGCCAGTATTTCTAACTTGAGCAATTAGGCAAGAAAAAGAAATAAAAGATGTCCACATTGGAAAAGAAGAAATTAAACACTATTAGCAGATGATGTGACCTTATATTTAGAAAATTATGAAATTTCTGCAACTAAGTTTCTAGAGCTAATAAATGAGTTCAGGAAAATCGGCAGGGTACAAGATCAACATGCAAAAAAACCATACTATACTAATAACGAACAATCTGAGGATGAAATCAAGAAAAAATTCCATTTACTGTAGCTTAAAATGACTCAAATAGCTAGAAATCAGTTTAACCAAGGATGTAAAGGATCTGTATTCAAAAAACTACAAAACACTGCAATAAGAAGACCTAAATAAATGAAAGGATATTCCATGCCCATGGATTGGAAGACTAAATATCGTGAAGATGTAAATTATACCCAAATTCATTTATATATTCAATGCAATTCTTTTTCTTAAATTTTTTATTTTTTAAAAGGTACTTAGATTGCATAAATGTTAAACAAAAAATATAGGGATTCCCATATGCCCCACTTCCCACACCTTCCACAACCTCCCACATAAACATCCTTCATTAGTGTGGCACATTCATTGCAATTGATAAACACATCCTGGGACTTTGCCATTAAGCATGGACCATAGTTCACATTGTAGACCACACTCTCTCCCACACAGTTCTGCATGGTATATGATGATATAAAATGGCCTATATCTGTCATTGCAATGTCATTCAGGAAAATTCCCAAGTCCCGAAAAAGTCCCTGTATTACAACTACTTTTCCCTCTCCCTGCCCCCAGAGCCTCCAGTGGTCACTTGCTCCACATCAATGTTGTAATTTCTTCCATTGCTTAAATCATAATATGTGTATAGTAGAATACCAGTAAGTACACTCTAGTCCATAGCTCTTCCCCCAATTCTGAGGAGTCTGGGATGGTGATGTCCACTCCACCTCCAATTGAGAGGGGGTTTATATCCCATGGGGAAGATAGACGGAACTATCCTGCCTGCACCAATATTACAACAGCTCACTTTACAAAAATAGGAAGGCCAATTACCAAATTTATTTGGAAAGCAAAGCAGCCCCAAATAGCAAACAAACGAACAAACAAAAATAAATAAATTAATAAAGAGCAAAGTTGGAGGACTCATGCTTCCTGAACTTACAGAGTATTACAAATTGGTCAAACAGCATGGTACTGTCATAAAGATAGATACATTAATCAATGCAATCAAATTGATAATTCAGAAATAGACCCTAACATCTACAGCCAAGGTAATATTGATAAGCCTATCAGGACTAATTTATTATTTGTTTCTGCATTTTCTTAACTATTGATATCCTAAAACCTGCATCAATTGGCAGGTCTTTGGTGCCCTGTAGAGTTAATCTCTCACATTTTGGTGAAAACATATGTTAACATGATGTCTAGAGGGTTTTATTTTACTTAATCATTAGCTCCAACTAGCATAGATGTCATCATATGTAGAGGTAATAATGTGGGTTTCTGTGAAATGACAGAATGATCAAGGAAATTGCAGAAGACTCTTTTTGAGAGAGAGCAAAGTATCTATGAGGTAAGTTAGCAATTTTGTGTTTCTCTATTTCCACATTTTAAAAAATGATGTTTGTTAATGGAACACATTCACCAGAACAAAAATGACATATCAATTTTAAAATCTGGCAAAGTTGCTATATTAAGGGCTTCCACAGGGATAACTATTTGGCCATCCACAAATATATTCCACAATACATTTCATTTTCAAGGAGGGAAACAGATAAAATAATCACGGATATACTGGAGGCTCTGATTCTTAAAATTGGCAGTCGAGTCATTGAAAATTTAACAAATGATGCAGTATTTCTTCTCTACCACCTAGATCATAAGATTAAGTTTCAGAGGTTTTCAATTGATGCTTCCTACTAAAATAGCTTTTCGCAGCATTTGCCAATAATGTTACTAATGTGAGGTATCTGCAAATGACTAAGTATTTCTATCTTTCTTGTGCTTCTGGGACTTAATAACCGTAGTGAACATCCTTATAAACTTGGTCCCACTGTGAAAGAAAATTGTTCCAATCCCCTCTGCATTTTCTGTTTCAGAGCTATGAGGAAGTACCCATTTTCTCCCTCTCCCCAAGGCCAGAAGCAGGCAGTGGAACTTATCAATGATTTGATAATCCTTCCCACTTTGGGATGCAGGAATCACTGTTGGATTTTCCCTCCAGAGTAATTTTAGTGAGTTTCAAGGACAACTAAAGCCACTACCATCACCTCTTAGGTTTTTGTTTTGTTTTTGTTTTGTTTTTGTTTTTTCTGTTT
>JAQZBX010072651.1:0-15038 GCA_029593785.1 Cabassous unicinctus | reverse complement strand
AAAAAAAAAAAAAAACTGAAAGTAACAAATGTTCGTGACTACATGGAGAAATTGGAATCCTCCTGCTTTGTTAATGGGAATGTAAAGTAGTGCAACCACTGTGGAAAACAGTTTTGCAGTTCCTCAGAAAGTTAAACAGAGAATTAATTGACCCATCAATTCTATTCCTAGGTATCTCCCCCAAAAAAATGAAAGCAGGGATTAAAAAGACAAATACCAGTGTTCACAGAGGCATTATTCACAATAGCCAAAAGGTGGAAGCAACCCAAGTGTCCACCAAGAGATGAATGAATAAACAAAATGTGGTCTATACATACAACGGAATATTACTTAACCCTAAAAAGGAAAAATGTTCTGATACATGCCACAACATGGAAGAACCTTGAAAACATTATGCTAAGTGAAACAAGCCAATCACAAAAGAACAACTGCTGTATGATTCCACTTTTTATAAAATATCTAGAAAAACCAAAGTCATCATAAAGATAGAAAGAACATTTGAGGTTACCTGAGGGGCGGGTTATAGGAAAGTGGAAATTATTGTTTAATGGAAACAGAGTTCTGTTTCAGGTGATATTAAAAGGCAAGCAGCAAGAGAAAAATTTATAGGATTTTACAATGCCTTCCAATCAAAGAATATGTTCAATTAAAATCATATGCTCATGGAGTGTTGTCAGTATCTGCCAGGACCTATCTGAGTGAAAGGCATTTTAAAAAATGAAATATGTAAAATCTCATTACAGATCAGCACAAACAGATGAACACTTGCATTCTTCTTTGATAACAGGGAACACTAACTCTGAACCCCAATTAAGTAAACGTTATAACCCTCCCAAAAATTAATGTCACTCTATTAGTAGACTAGTATTATAAAAAGTTTTTAAAAATTTGATAGATATCTCAAACTTGTTACAAAAACTACACAGCTGACTTTTCACCTATCTCCCAACAAAAACTGCTTCTCCAGCATCAGTAAATATAAACTCCAATCTACCTGTTGATCAGGCCAAAAATCTTGAAGTCATCCTTCTCTGTCTCTTTATGTCACACTCTTTATGTCATTCATCAGCAAAAACTGTTGATTCTATCTGTAAAACTATATGCAGAACTGAACTGCGTCTCACCATATCTGCTACCGACACTGTTCATACATTATAAATCATCTCATACTTCCTCTTTTGTCTTCTTCTTTAGCCTAGTCACAGCAATCAGAGATACATTTTATAATTTTAACCAAGACTATGTTATTTCTCAGCCAAAACTTCTAATGATTTCCCATCTCATTCAGCATAAAACACCAAAGTTCTTATCAATGGACTACAAGAAACTACACGATCAGTTCTCCCCCCACCTAAAATGGCTTGACTGGCCACATTTTCTATGACTCTTCCCCATCAGATGAGACACTCTTGGCTCAATCCGTTTCTCTCTGGCCACTCATGGCAGGGGAAAAGACCGCCTGGCCCTTCGCATGGAGACCCCTGTTAGTGTGTGGAAAGAGGGACTGACCCGAGTCAGCGAGTTCTACAACAGCAGAGTCTGATTGTTCCTGTCTCCCAGCCCTAAGGGGGAGGAAGCCTGGGACAGTGGTGGAATGCCTTTGCTGGAAAGAGAAAAAATATATGATCTACCATTGGTTCTGAATTTTTTTAAATCAGTTTTTTTTTAGATATATTCACATATCATACAATCTATCCAAAGTATATAATCAGTGGCTTTTAATATAGTCACAATGTTGTACATTTATCACCACAAAAAATTTTAGAACCATTTCATTACTCCAAAAAGAAAAACTCCACACCTCTTGGCAGCTACCCCTTAATTCCTCTCTTTCCCGAACCCTACATAACCACTAATCTAATTTCCTTTTTATAAATTGATTTTTATTTACATTTTATATAAACGGAATCATACAATTTGTAGTACTTTGTGTCTGGTTTCTTTCATGTAGCATAATTTTTTTGGTTGGATATTAACATCTTGTAACGTTAACATACATTTGTTCAGTTTCAAGAAAAAACAGCTTTATATAAGCAATATTAGCCATATTCATATTTCACATGAGGTTTTACCTTGCTATATAGTCCCATATTACATTTTTAACATTCCTTTTAGTAATATACATGACCTTAGACTTTCCCTTTCAACCATTGTCATACCCATATAATAGCACTGCTTGTTACAAAGGTTTTCACCTTTTCTATTCATTTCCAAAGATTAATACACATCCTTTTTACCAATTCTGCACAAGTTAACCCTCAGCTTTCCATTCTCAAACCTCATTCTATTTTCTGGTGACCCATATTCAAGTTATTAACTCCAAGAGATTATGCAATATATTTAATTCATAGTAGCTCAATCATACAGTATTTGTTCTTTTGTGTCTAGCTTGCTTCACTCAACATAATATCCTCCAGGTTCACCCACGCTGTCATATGCTTCACGACTTCATTTCTCCTTACAGTTCCATAATATTCCATCATATGTATACACCACAGTGTATCAGCTGATAGACACTTGGGTTATTTCCATCTTTTGGCAATCACAAATAATGCCACTATGAACATCGGTGTGCAGATGTCTGTCCACGTCACTGCTCTCAGTTCTTCTGGGTGGTACCCAGTGGTGGTATTGCTGGGTCATGTGGCAAATCTATATTCAACTTCTTTAGGAACTGCCAAACAGTCCTCCACAGTGGCTGTACCATTCTACATTCGCACCAACAGTAAATAAGTATCCCTATCTCTCCACATCCTCTCCAACACTTGCAGTTCTCTGTCTTTTATAGTGGCCATTCTAATAGGTGTGAAATGATATCTCATTGTAGTTTTGATTTGCATTTCCCTAATCGCTAGTGACGTTGAACATTTTTTCATGTGTTTTTTTTTGCCATTTGTATTTTTTCTTTAGAAAAATGTCTATTCAAGTCTTTTGCCCATGTTTTAGTTGGGTCATTTGTCTTTTTATTGTTGAGTTGTAGCATCTCTTTGTGTATCATGGATATTAAACCCTTATCAGATATATGATATCCAAATATTTTCTCCCATTGAGTCGGCTGCCTTTTCACCCTTTTGACAAAGTCCTTTAAGGTGCAAAAGTGTTTCATTTTGAGGAGGTCCCATTTATCTATTTCTCCGTTTGTTGCTCATGCTTTGGGTGTAAGGTCCAAGAAACCACTACCTACTACAGTATCTTTAAGATGTTTCCCTACATTTTCTTCTAGTAGTTCTATGGTCCTGGCTTTTATATTTAGGTCTTTGATCCATTTTGAGTTGATTCTTATATAGGGAGTGAGATGGGGGTCCTCTTTCATTCTTTTCGTTATGGATATCCAGTTCTCCCAGCACCATTTATTATTTAAAAGACTGTTTTGTCCCGTTAACTTGGACTTGGTAGGTTTGTAGAAAACCAGTTGGCCATAGAGGTAAGGGTTTATTTCTGGACTCTCAATACTATTCCTCTGATTGATGTGTCTATCCTTATGCCAATACCATGCTGTTTTGACTACTGTAGCTTTGTAATATGTTTCAAAGTCAGGCAGTGAAAGTCCTCCCACATCATTCTTCTTTTTTAGAATGTTTTTGGCTATTCGGGTGTACTTTCCCTTCCAAATGAATTTGGTAATTGTCTTTTGTATTTCTGTAAAGTAGGCTGTTGGAATTTTGATTGGTATTGCACTGAATCTATAAATCAGTTTGGGTAAGATTGGTATCTTTACGATATTTAGTCTTCTAATCCATTTGTCTTTCCATTTGTTTAGGTTCATTGATTTATTTTAGCATTGTTTTGTAGTTTTTGGTATATAGGTCCTGTACTTCTTTGGTTAAATTAATTCCTAGGTATTTGAGTCTTTTTGTTGCTATTGTAAATGTAATTTTTCCCCTGATTTCCTTCTTAGATTGTTCAATAGTAGTGTACAGAAACATTATTGATTCTTTAGGATTGTCCCTGTTAGTTACTCAAATCTGGACCCTGGACCCAGTAATGAGTTGCAGACCCATTTCCAAGGGTCTTGGGGTGGGAGGCTGGTAAAGGCCAGACAAAGCTACTCTTACTTACTTTCTTTTCACGTGCACTTCCTTGGTCAGCCAGCAGATGATGGTCTTTGGCGTCCCTCTCAGATCTAAGCCTGGTTGGAATGTGTTTGCTGCAACAGGGACGGATCAATGTGACAAAGGATCCTGCCTGGAGGCTAAGAGCCTTGAAATCCAAACTTTCTCAGAGGCTGTTCTCCAAACTTTGCTGGCAGCCCCTTCTCTTTTCCAGGGTAGGAAATAAATTCCACTACCCTCTGCATCTTCAACAACCAGTCCCGGTCAGTAGAGAGGGTGACTGAGAGGGCCAGATCTCTAGTCCCATGCTGGCTCCCAGGCCAAACAATGGCATGGCCCCACCCGGCCTGAAAGGGCTTATGGGACACACAGCCCAAATTTTGGGGTCAAAAGCTGAGTCAGCTTTAGGCTGTGTTCCTTTTTCTCCCATTTCCTGGGGAGGTGGATCCCGAAGGCTCCCTTTGTCTGTAGCCTCTGGCCCCAAAGCCGGAAAATTCAAAATTGTCTATAGGGTAGGGGAGGATGCTGGCAGCTGCTGCTGCAGCTTAATTCACAGTTTTGCAGTCAAGATTCCTTTCCTTTGCCCCTCTCTTGGGCAGTGTCCAGCCTTCCCCTGGTGTCCTAAACCCTAGAAAATTTTTTTCCAGGCCATTTCTGCCTGTTCTCTAGGTATTTTTCTGGGAGAGGACTGAGTCCTGTGTCTAGGCTGCATCTTACCAGAAGTCCTCTGAAATTTTTTTTTTTATTCACATGGGAAATAGGTAAAAATCTCAATTTATGCTGAATTTTATATCTTAGTTGTATTTGAAAACGTTGTGATCTTTAGAAACATCAGAATAAATAATGGCATTTGTTGTAAAAAAATAATAAAATAAAATTTAGCCATAGTGCTCTCTTGTATTTCTTCCTACTTGTTTTTCAATCCCATGCCTTTGAACTTGTTATTCTAATGACTAGAATGTTCTGTTCCTAGATAAACACACTATTCACTACTTCAGTCTCTGTACAAAAGTTACCTTCTCACAGAAATCACCTGTGACCACCTATATAACTAGCAAATAACCTTTCACACCCTATCTACCACTTTCTATCTCTTCCTCTGCATTAATTTTCTACCATGGAATTACTAGCACTTAACATACTATATATGTAATTATTTACTTATTTCCCTCCCCCATAAAAAGATAACCTCTACAAGAGCATGAAATCTCTGTATTTTTTTCAAGGATCTCCCCACAGAATCTAGAACAGTACCTGGAATACAGTATTTGCTCAATAAATATTTCCTGAATAAATGAACAAAGCAACAAAAATTAAGATTTTTTCTGAGTACAACTTCTTCAGTTCCTTTTCCTATGTAAGTTAAATATATGTGTGTGTGTGTATATATATATATATATAATTGATTTACCATTGCACTAAGCGTTTCTTCCCAATCAGGCCGCTCTCGAGGATGAACATTTCTATGTAGTTCTGGAACAAAATCATCCTCTTCAGAATGTACCGAAGACTTCATCTTCCTAGAGTTCAAAATATGAAAGATCATGATGAGAACTTCCATTTCTACAAAAGCTTTCCAATAACCACAATACAAAGAGCAGAAAAAATACGTCAGATTTGAATTATATTCAAAAGAGCGTAAGTGGCTAGTATTGATCCCCATTTCTGCTCTGGGTTTCAGGAATCTTTCATGATTTACCCAACACCTGCTGTAATTCCAAAAAATAAAAGCAAGATTTATAACTAATTAAATTTTATGGGCCATAGGAAATTATATAAAGAATGATATAATCTGTTCAACAAAATTTTAACCTTGGAAAAATATGCAGCAGCAATTATTTACTCTGCACCGCTATCTGTAGAACTCTGCTAAAGCACTGGTAAAATTCCAGGATGAGGAAGAAATGGGATTTCTGATTCCAACATATGGGGCTGACTATATCAAACTAGCTCTCTTGATGAGAACAATTAGAAAAGCTGGACAAAACATATAAAAACTGCTTGTTTGAAAGCATAGAAAAACAACCAATTCAAGTATGACTTCCAGGGCTACAATCTCTAAGAGAAGGAAAGCACATAATATGAACTATACACTTAATCATGCTTTTTGTATAAGAGATTTTCTTTATCACAGTGATGGAAGTAGAGCCAAAGCATAATACTGTAATCTAAGTGGGTTGAGGAGGTCAAGGTTGGAAGTCAGAGTTACCAAAGCAGATGGGACTTCAGGGGAAAAAAATCTACCCCACCCCACACACACATACACAAAAAAACCCACCTAAGAGAAGGAGTCAAAGAATCTGTAGAGAAATTCCCCTCAAATAATTAACTCATTACTAAGCTACAAATATGTAGGACAAAAGGCCAAGAACACCTATCAAAAAACAGATGCTGGGCAACTAAAAAGCTGGGTAGACATCTCAACAGCCCAGCAGTGCTAGAGACAACAGGTTGCTCTGCCAAGTTGAAAGAGCATTAGAAAGAAACCCTGGGCTTCAAATGAGACTCCAGAAAAGTTATGCCTTAAGAGTGAGGACAAAATAGAAACACAAGAGTTTGAACAAAGTCTAAACCTAGCCTTGACAGGGTCAGAACCGCCACAAGAAAAATTAACCTCCTTTAGAGGTAAATAACATTATCCAGAGCCTCTACAATTTTTTAATCCACTGTATCTGGTATCTAACAAAAATTAGGAGACATGCTAAGCAGAGAAAAAGCAAGTAAAAACTGAGGGAGAAAATAATTAAAACATAGAGACTCACATTTGATTCAGATTTTAGAATTATTCAAAAAAGACTTAAATGACTGTGATTTTTTTTTTTCTTTATTAGAGATGTTGTGGGTTTACAGAACAGTCATGCACAAAATACAGGATTCCCATATAACATTCTATTTGTTAACACCTTGCACTGGTGTGGTACATTTGTTACAATTGTTAGAAGCACATTTTTATAATTGTACAATTAACTATAGTACATGGTTTACTTAGGGTATACTGTGATTAGCAGTTCCATGGATTTTTGAAAAATTTTTTATTCCAGTACCATGTATACAACCTAAACTTTTACTGTTTTTACCACATTCAAATACATGTAAATTCAGTGCTGTCAATTATGTTCACAATGTTGTGTTGTGATCACTACCTTCCATTACTGAAACTTTTCCATCATCCCAAATAGAAACTACATTTTAAGCCTTAAGTCTCTATTCCCTACCTCCACCTCATCCCCTAGAAACATATTCTAGATATTGATTTTAAAAGTTTTCTTATTCTAATCATTTCCTATCAGTGACATCATACAATATTTGTCCTTTTGTGCCCAGCTTATTTCACTCAACATGATGTCTTCAAGGTTCATCCATATTGTTGCATGTATCAGGACTTCATTCCTTTTTAAGGCTGAATAATATTCCACTGTATGTATATATCACATTGTATTAATCACTCATTGGTTGATGGGCACCTGAGTTGCTTCAATCTTTTGGCAATTGTGGATAATGCCACTATGAACAACAGAATGCAAATATATGATCAAATCCCTGCATTCAAGTATTTGGGGTACAGAACTAAAAGTGGGATTGCCAGTCATATGGTAATTCTACATTTAACTGCCAAACTATGTTCCACAGAATCTGCATCATTTTACATTCCCACCAGCAATGAATGAAGTGTTCCTATGTCTCCCCCATCTCCCCATCTCAACACTTATAATTTTCGTATTTTTAACAGCAGCCATTCTAGTGAGTGTGAAATGGTATCTCATTATGGTTTGGTTTTTTTACAGATTTACTTATTTATTCACCTGCCCCCGCCCGGCTCCATTTTTTTGCGCTTGCTGTCTGCTCTCTGTTCTTCTGTGTCTCCTTGTCTTCTCTTTAGGCAGTACCAGGAACCAATCCTGGGACCTTCCAGAGTGGAGAGAGGCCCTCAATCTCTTGCACCACCTCAGCTCCCTGGTCTGCTGCATCTCTTACTGTCTCTCTTCAGTGTCTCTTTTTTTTTAATCATCTTGCTGCGCCAGCTCTCCGCACGGGCCAGCACTCCTGTGAGGGTCAGCACTCCACATTGGCCAGCTCTTCGCGTGGGTCAGCTTGCCATGCGGGCCAGCTTGCTTTTCACCAGGAGGCCCCAGGAATTGAACCCTGAACTTCCTATATGATGGATGGGAGCCAAATCGCTTGAGCCACATCCACTTCCCTGGTTTTCTTTTTTTTTTTTTTAAGAATTTTGTTTTTATTTTTTTTCATCCTCCGACTCCCACCCCCCAAGATGGTTCCCTCATCTGTCTGCTCATTGTCTGCTCTTCTTCCTCAGTAGGCACTGAAAACCAAACCCAGGACCTCCCATGTGGGAGGCAAGTGCCCAACCGTTTGAGCCACATCCTTTCCCTTATTATGGTTTTGATTTGCATTTCCCTAAAGGCTAATGATGTTGAGCATCTTTTCATATGCTTTTTAGCCAATTGTATATCCTCTATGGAGAAATGTCTATTCAAATCATTTGCCCATTTTTAAATTGGATTGTCTTTTTGTTACTGAGTTGAAGGATTTTGTAATATATTCTGGATATTAAACATTTATTGGATTTGTGTTTCTAAATACTTTTTTCCATTGTGTGCAGGTTTTCGTTTTACTCTCGTGATGAAGTCCTTTGAGGCACAAATGTTTTAAATTTTAATGAGGTCCCATTTATCTATTTGTTCTTTTGTTGCTGTGCTTTGCGTGTAAAGACTAAGAAACCAAAGCCCAACACAAGGTCCTAAAGATGCTTCCCCATGTTTTCTTCTAGAAGTTTTATAGTTCTGACTCTTATATTTAGGACTTCACTCCGTTTTGAGTTGATTCTTTAATATGCTGTGAGGTAGGGGTCAACATTCATTCTATTGCAAATGGAGATCCAGTATTCCCATTTGTTGAAGAGACCGCTATTTCCCAATTAAGTGGTCTTTACTCCCTTGTCAAAAATCAGTTTACTGTAAATGTGAGGGTTAATTTCTAAGCTCTCAATTAGATTCCATTGGTCTATATGTATGTCCTTGTGCCAGCATGAAGCTGTTTTGATTACTGTGCCTGTCTCCCTTTGTAATAAGTTTTAAGATCAGGAAGTGTGAGTCCCCCAAATTCGTTCTTCATTTCAGGATTACTTTGGCTATTTGGGGCCCTTTACCCTTCCAAATTAATTTGATGATCGGCTTTTCCATTTCTATGAAAAATATTGTTGGAATTTTTATTGGGATTGTGTTGAAACCGTAAATCACTTTGGAAAGAACTGACATCTTAATAATAATTTGTCTTCTTTGATTACTTTTAGCAATATTTTGTAATTTTCTTTCTACAAGTCCTTTACATGCTTGGTTAGATTTATTCCTAGAAATTCGATTCTTTTCGTTGCTATTTTAAATAGGATTTTTTTTCTTGATTTCTTTTTCCAGTTGTTCATTGCTTGTGTAAAAAAACAATACTGATTTTTGGATGCTGATCTTGTACTTCACTTCTTGCTGAATTCATTTATTAGCTGTAAGAGCCTGACTGAGGATTTCTCATGATTTTCTCTTTACAGGATGATACTGTGTACAAGTAGGAAAGTTTTACTTCTTCCCTTCCAATTTGGATGGCTTTTATTTCTTTTTCTTGCATAACTATTATGGTTAGAACTTCCAATACAACACTGAATAACAGTGGTGACAACGGGCATTCTTGTCTTATTCCTGTTCTTAAAGGGAAAGCTTTCAGACTTTCACCATTAAATATGATGTTAGCTGTAGGTTTTTCACATATGCCCTTTATCATGTTAAGGAAGTTTCCTTCTATTCCTACTGTTCTAAGTGTTTTTATCAAGAAAGGGTACAGCATTTTGTCAAATTCCTTTTCTGCATTGTATTAGTCAGGGTTCTCTAGGGAAACAGAACCAACAGAAGATAGCTATAAATAGTGGGAGATTTTATAATATTATCTCACATGTCTGTGGGCATGCATGAGTCCAAATTCCATAGGGCAGGCTGCAAGCCAGGGAATCTGAAGGTCATTGATGAATGTCCCAGGAGACACTGGCCATCTGAAGTAGAGATGAAAGTTCTTTTTTCTGACTGCTAAAACCATTTCTTCAAATGATTGGACAAGATATCACTCACTGCTGAAGGCAATCTCCTCAGTTAACTGCAGATGTAATCAGCCATAGATGCAATCAACTCGTTGATGATTAAAGTTAAGGAAATGCCCTTGCATTACAATTAGCCCGCTACTTGCTTGACCAAACAACCGGGCACATTACCTGGCCAAGCTGACATATTAGCCTAACCATCACATGCATCAGTTGAGATGATCAGGTAGTTTTCTGCCTTCATCTTGTTAATGTGGTGTATTACAAAAATTGATTTTCTTATGTTGAACCATCCTTGCATACCTGGCATAGATCCCATTTGATTATGATGTATAATTCTTTTATTGTGCTATTGGATTCAGTCTGCTAGTATTTTGATGAAGAATTTTTCATCCATATTCATAAGAGATATTGGACTATAATTCCCTTCTCTTGTGCCATTTTTATCTGGCTTTGGTATGAGGGTGATACTGGCTGCAGAGAATGAATTAGGTATTATTCCCTCTTCAGTTTTCTGAAAGAGTCTGAGCAAGATTGGTGTTAATTCTTCTTGTAATGTTTGTTAAAATTCCCTGTTAAACCATCTTATCCTAGTCTTTTCTTTGTTGGAAGGTTTTGGTTATCTGACAATCTCTTTACTAGTTATTAGTTTGTAGAGATCGTCTATTTCTTCTTGAGTAGGTAATCTGTGTGTTTCTAGGAATTTGTCCATTTCATCTAGGTTCTCTAAATTGTTGGCATACAGCTGTTCATAGTATCCTCTTATAGTCCTTTTTATTTCAGTGGGTTCGATATTAACATTCCCCTTTTCATTTCTGATTTTTATTATTTGTATCCTTTTATTCTTCTTCAGTCTAGCTAAAAGTTTGTCAAGTATTACTGACCGTTTAAAAACCTGACTTTTGATTTTGTTGATTCTATTGTTTTTTGTTTGTTTTCTATTTCATTTATCTCCACTCTAATCTTTGTTATTTCCTTCCTTCTACTCTCTTTGGGTTTAGTTTACCCTTCTTTTTCTAGTTCTTCCAGTTTTGAGGTTAAGTCTCTAATTTGAAATCTTTCTTCTTTTTTAATGTAAGCATTTAGAGCTACAAATTTCCCTCTTGGCACTGCCTTCACTGCATTCCATACGTTTTGGTATGTTATGGTTTCATTTTCATTCACCTCAAGATATTTTTTAATTTCCCTTGTGATATCTTCTTTGACCCATAGGTTGCTTAAGAGTACATTGTTAAATTTTGACATATTTTTAATTTTTCCATTCCTCCCTCTTTTATTGAGTTCTAGTTTTATTCCATTGTAGTCAGAAAATATACATTGTATGATTTCAATATTTTTTTTAATTTCTGAGACTTTGTGACCTAACATATGGTCTATATTGGAGAATAATTCACATGCACTTGAGAAGAAAGTGTATTCTGCTGCTCTTAGGTGAAGTGTGCTATATATGTCTATTAGGTCTAGTTGGTTTAGTCTTGTATTTCCTTATTGATCATCTGTGTAGACGTTCTAATTATTTTTTTAAGATTTATTTTATTTATTTACCCCTCCTCCCTGTTGTCTACACTCACTGTCTGCTCTCTATGTCCATTTACTGTGTGCTCATCTTCTCTTTAGGAGGCACTGGGAACTGAACCCAGGACCTCCCATGTGGGAGAGGGGTGCCCAATCGCCTGAGCCACCTCTGCTGCCCATTATTAGCTATTGAAAGTGGTATATTAAAGTTACCTACTATTAATGTAGAACTGTCAAATTCTCCCTTCATATATTCCAGCATTTGCTTCCTATATTTTGGGGCTCCACTGTTAGGTGCATATATGTTTATAATTGTTACGTCTCCTTGTTGAATTAACCTTTTCGTCAGTAAATAATTACCATTTGTGTCCCTTGTAACTGTTTTTTACTTAAAGTCTATTTTATCTGATATTAGTATAGCTACCCCAGCTCTCTTTGGTTACTGCTTGCCTCGTATATTTTTTCTATGCTTTCATTTTGTACCTACTTATGTTTTTGAATTTAAGGTGAGTCTCTTGTAGACAGTATATAGCTGGGACATGCTTTTTATATCCATTCTGCATTTTGACTAGAGAGTTTAATCCATATACATTTAAAATCTGATAATGCAGAATTTTCATATGCAATTTTTATATTTAGTCACACTTTTTTATTTAATCAGTTTTATTGAAATGTATTCATAAACCATAAAATCCATCCAAAGCATATAATCAATGGCATTTGGTATAATCACAGAGTTGTGCTTTCATCACTTGAATCAATATGAGAGCATTTTCATTACTCCAATAATAGTAATAATAATAATAATGAACAAAACTCTACCCCTTAGTAGTCACCTCTCAACCTCTCTGTCCTTCCTCCAGCATACGTAACTGCTAATCTATTTCAGTCTCTCTAATTTATTTGTATTTATATTTTGTATAGATGGAGTCAAACAATATGTATAACTTTTGCCTAGTTTCTTTCACTTTGCATATTTCCTTTTTTACCATTGATGGAAGATTATTAATATATTACTCTACACAACTGTCCATAGTTTGCTCTGGTCATATTTTTGCCCAGATACCACCCTGATATTGACATATTATAACATTAATGTACATTTGTTCTGTTTCAGAGAAAAACATTCTTATATATGAACCTGTTGATTTCAGGTGCAACGTTCTGTATAAGCGTTGAGATCTAGCTCGTTTATCATATTGTTCAAGTTCTCTGTTTCCCTGTTGGTCTTCTGTCTAATTGTTCTATCCAATTGATGTGAGTGGCATATTGAAGTCTCCAACTATTACTGTAGAGACGTCTATTTCTCCCTTCAGTTTTGCCATAGTTTGCCTCATGTATTTTGGGGCACTCTGGTTAGATTGTTCCTTTTATTAATATATAATGGCCTCCTGTATCTCTTATAATTTTTTTGCATTTAACGTCTGTTTTGTCCAATAGTAGTATAGCTACCCCTTCTCTTTTTTTATTATTGTTTGCATGAATTATATTTTTCCAACCTTTCACTTTCAGCCTTATTTGAGTCTAAGGTGAGTCTCCTGCAGAAAGCATATGGATAGCTCATGTTTTCTTATCCATTCTGTCAGCTTACATCTTTTCATTGGGTAGTTCAATCTATTAACACTCAATGCTAGTACTGTAAATGCATTATTTACTTCCACCATTTTATTCCTTGGCTTTCACGTGTCATATCTTATTTTCATCTGTCTTTTTACCCTTTCGGTTATCTTTTCCGATAATCTTCACTTCTATACATTTCTCCAAGTCTCTCTCTCCTGTCTTTTCCTTTTGGGCTGCAGAACTTCCTTTAGTGCTTCCTGCAGAGCCAGATCCTGTTTACAAACTCTCTTGGTTTCTGCTTATTTGTGAATATTTAAACTCACCTTCATATGTGAAGGACAATTTTGCCAGATAAATAATTCTTAGCTGGCAATCATTCTCTTTCAGAATCTTAATTCTATAATATCACTGCCTTCTCGCTGCCATGGTTTCTGATGAGAAATCTGCACTAAGTCTTACTGGATGCCCCTTGTATGTGAGGCTTGCTTCTCCCTTGCTGCTTTCAGAATTTTCTCTTTATCTTTGACATTTGACATTCTGAGTAGCGTATGTCTTGGACTAGGTCTATTTGTAAGTTTTGTACCTTTTTTGCCCTTCTGTTTTTCTGTTAATGCCTACTTACATACTTACTTATACATTTGGGTTTCTTTTTGTTTTATACCATATTGAGTCCTTTCTCACTTCTATCTGGATATATTTTTCATATATTTTCCTTGTGGATATCATGGGCTAAAAATTAACATTCTAAATGTAGATAACTCATATTTTATTTGATACCAACTTGACTTCAATAGCATATATACACACTGTTCCTATACCCCTCTGTCTCCTCACCTTTTTTGTACTTGTTACAAATTATATCTTTGTACATTGTATGTCCAAAACCTGTGATGTATTTCTAACTCAGTTTATGATGCAGAAAGCTGTAAAGAGCATTGCTCCCACACTAACAAGAAAAAGCCAGATAATTTACAAAATCATAGAATCCAGTTGAGTTTCAGAACAACCCAACTAGCCTAAACTCTGAGGAAAGATCGACATCTCCAAGGAAGGAGTACAAGCAATGACTTTCCTGGGGCAAGGCACAGGAGGAGACACACATATGGCTGGTAATACAGATTCAGTTAAATATTCAACAAGTTGCTAAAAATATTTATGAGTAATATATTCAATAAAGTGACAGACAGAAGAATAGTTGAAAAATAAAGAATTTCAACAGAGAATTGGAATCTATGAAAAAGAATCAAATGAATCATTCTAAAACAGAAAAATAGAATATCTGAAATTAAGAACTTTCTAGATG
Source organism: Cabassous unicinctus (assembly GCA_029593785.1). Lineage (NCBI taxonomy): Eukaryota > Metazoa > Chordata > Mammalia > Cingulata > Chlamyphoridae > Cabassous > Cabassous unicinctus. The sequence goes on along the minus strand of JAQZBX010072651.1, from coordinate 508 downwards.
GGTTTAAAAGAACAATGGACTTGACTAAATAGAGGATTAGTGAACTGAAGATAGTCCAGTAGAAAATATCTGTAGTGAAATACACAGGGAAAAAATACAAAGACAGAAACTACACATGCACAAAGGACAGGAACTTAACAAAAAAGTCTAAAATATGTCTAAATTTGAGACTCAGAAGGAAATAACAGAAGATAAGAGAAAAAGGGGAAAAAAAACTATTTGAGAAATAATGACTAAAAGTTTTCAAAATGGATGAAAGACATCAAATTATAGACTCAAATAGAATATAAAAGGCAGGAATAGAATATAATAAAAGTGGGAAGCAGGTGTGGCTCAGTGGATAGAGCCCCCGTTTACCATATGGGAGGCCCTGGTTCGCGTCCCGAGGCCTCCTTGTGAGGGCACGCCGGCCTGAGCAGTGCGGTGGGGCTGATGCAGCAACCTCACGGCAGGAAGCGGGTGTGGCGCAATGGATAGAGCACCCGTTTACCATATGAGAGGCCCCGGT
>JAQZBX010072650.1:0-15037 GCA_029593785.1 Cabassous unicinctus | reverse complement strand
TTTTTTTTTTCAAAACAAGCATATTAGTAGGAAAAACTCAAATACTCCCAACCTCAGGAAAAGATTTACATTTGACATCGTACTTTAACTTTTCCCAAATCATTCTCCTATGGGAGACTGAGAATTCATAATGAGATATTTATAGCAAGCTTTTATATATTCTCCCTTTTAAACAAAAATATACATTAACAAAAGAGCATTAATAGTTGTTAAATAAAAGATTTAAAATTCCTATTAGTTGGAAATAAGTGATAAAAGCACAAAAATACAAACCTCTGTTAGTTTACCACAGATTGTACATCTTGATTTGTTTAGTACTCCTTTAGTAGGATTCTGTTTGTCTTCATACAATGACAGACAAGATGTACTACAGAATTCCTGGAAGGACTCACTTGAATCTACTTGAGCAACAATGGTTCCTTTCATTGTAGTTATATCTCTGAAAAATAAGAGGTACAAAATTAAAATTCCATGTCAAAAGAAATTAAATATAAGAAAAAGAATATATTGACATTTTTCATTTGCCCTTACCCAATTTATCCTCAAACTCAGTAACAGAAGGCTTTCATATGTTGAAAACAGGAAAAAAGCTATGTGCAGTTTTTCAAGGACTAATTTGTTGGGGTGCAAATTTTAATAGCTATTCAATTCCCATGCCATGGATTAGTAGGGAGAATGAGATATCTGGGTAATAGGAATATAACATACATTCTAGAGGGGACTGCTGAACTCAAATATACCAGCCTCACCCTGAAAAAAATCCATCCACCATTCTAAACAGTTCTCCAGCTGCAATTAGAAATTTTAGGAAACAATATGGATGAACTTTGAAGTTTTCCTTTAATTCTGAGTGTCAGGATCCTGTATTTCAGTATGTCAAATCTACTACTGTAAAGCAATCTAAAAACTGCATAACAATTTTTTCAATATTTGAATTTATTAAACAAAGCACTAAACCCTTTCCAAGATTCCAAATTCTAAAAATAGCTTCACAGACTTGGGCTGCTCCAAGAGATGGTAAAGAAGGTCCACCTGGTTTGACCTTGCATATAATATACCATATCCAGCTATTTTTAACCAGTGAAGCCAGGAAGCCAGACCTAAATTTGGCAGGAGAGAAGATTCTGTCTCTTCAAGGCTGCTAAAAACTGGTATCTGAGTCTTAAAACAGTGAATAATCTAATGACAACTTTCAAAATAAACATGCACAAATACATATAAAATCCAAAAAGACAAGTCAACTTATTTAAATAATCTTAATTTGAAAAGAATATAAAATTTGACCTATTTTAATAAAGAATTTGTCATATAAACTGCTTAATATGTTTATCTGGCTACAAGAATGAATGTCTTATTATTAATATAAATAAGCATGTATTTTTACAAATTCCAGGAGTCCAGACAAAATTAATTACAAGGGCCTGCCTAAATCAATCCCAAAGTTTATCCAAATTGTAAACTCTCTCTATAAGCTTGATGGAGAAGCCTCCAAAATCATTTGAGTTTGGCTTCAAGACTCAAACACCTAGCTTATCAATTTTTAAAATACAGTAATACACCTCTAAGATTCATATTAACAATTTTTTAAACTTTTATATCACCAGTATTCAACCATATAGAATTATATTGAAAGGTAAACCTTACTTTTTACACATAACACAGAGTTTCTTTGGAGCAGGCTTGTGAGAAAAGGAAGAAAGGCAGGTGGTAGAACAAAAGAGGTGAGCTGATCCTTTTCGCTGATAAGCTGTCTGTCCCTTCTGCAAAGGTTTTTTACAGTTTGCACAAGTTACTTTAACTGGTTTAGTGGGTTGCTGTTGGGCAGAAGGCTGGAAAATCTGTTTAGGAAGCGAGGCCACTGGTGATAAAGAATCCACTCCTGGTTGCTTCTGATTACGGGGAAATGAAGCTGACTGGGAAATCCAAGAATCTTAAAAACAAAATGTACAAGAAAGACTAATGAAACAGGTATTTACACAATTGAAATCTATACCAAAGAGTTAGTTTTAACTTCCCATTTTGCACAAGTTTAAAAGATTAAGAAGACAGCAGCACAGCAAAGAGTTAAAGGACACAAGTTTTAAAGTAAGAATGTCGGTTCAAATCAGGCTTCACCACTTACTAGATTGAAAAATTTACTTAAACTCTATGCCTCACACTTCTTTAAAATGAAAATGGTACCACCCTCATGACAATAACATTTAAATGAAATAATACATGTAATAAAGCACAGTAACTAGTATACAGGAAGCACTAAAAAATACTAGCCATTAGTTATTATTAATCAGACAGGTCATGTAGTTACAGATTACAAGGAACACATAATGTACATAAAAGTATAATAAAATCTTAACCATCCAGAACCTTTGAGAAATGACAGGTCTGATAGGGTTTATAACATTTATTTTCAAAACATCTTTTCAAAAGCAGCTTTTCCAGGAAGTGGATGTGGCTCAAGCTATTGGGCTCCCATTGACTACCCAGGTTCGATTCCCAGGGCCTCTTGGTTGAAGGCAAGCTGACAGCCTGCGCCCACGGAGAGCTGACAGCCTGCACCCTCAGAGAGCTAGCACAGCAAGATGAGGCAACAAAAAGAGACAAGCAGACACAGAAAAACACACAACGGATGGACACAGAGAACAGACAGCAAGCACAAGCAGCAGGGGTGGGGGTGGGGTAGAGATAAATAAATCTTTAGAAAAAATAAAAACAAACAGCTTTTCCATATATGTTTAGTTCCAGAGCCTCTAAATATAACATGTAATATCACAGAAATTAGCGTGTTACACAAAAATGATGGCGTTAAGCAAAATGTATAGGGAAAAATCCCAACATAGGAGTACTCTACCACCGCAAATTTTCAGAACAGCACAGTACTAAGGTAAGTTTGACTACTAGTTGCTAGAGTGCCATTATTCATCTTCCGTCTCTTTAATACTAGCTCCTCTCAAGAAGTCTACAGTTTACTGCACTAGTTACGCTTCCACTGGACTATGACTACAATACTATAACCTATTTTCATAGGTTATAGTATCATAACCTATGATATCATTATTTCATAGGTTAGTCCTCTCATTATTTTTCCTCCTTTCTAGTTTATCCTAAATTTTAAACTTCTATCTATAAAAGATCTTTCTATAGAAAGTACAAATTTCAAGTGTCTAGTACATCTACAACCAGAAGATTCTTTACTACCAAAGCCTTCAAGAGGGTTGATTTATTGCTTTTGAGCCATTCCATCACTTATTAAGTAGTTTCTAAAGGCTACATACATTGCTTTTCAGATTTTACCTTACAATACCGCCCCCCCAAAAAATACTTTATAAACAGTACATTATAGAATCCTGTTATCTAGCTGTCAGAGTAGCTGACCAGTTTTAATAAATAAGTAAAAATACTATCAACAAGAAGAAAGTAAATTGCTAAAGAACTGAATTCAAATATCATAAAGGAAAGACCCTTCAATCAAAAATCATGCCTGAACATATATAGAACTTTTTTTGCAACACAAATATTGGCTCCTTGGGATTTTCAGTTTTGTATGCTTATCATCTGAATCCATACTTAAAGGAACCGATTTAAACTTAGGATATCTATTAACTTGATTTTTAAACAATGCCCTTTTCCCCCTCAATTTAGCTTTAAGGTCCTGTATAAATAATGCAATGACTATATTTATCTACACTACAGCTGAAAACTTTCCCCTACTTTTAAATTTTCAACTCCCACAACACCAAAAAATTGTTTAGGAATAAAAAGAGCCTAAATGTTTTGTCTAAATCCTATATTTTATACACAGGAAGTCAAGGGACAGCAGTTTAAGTCATTTGCCCACATCACAATTAGTCTAAGAGCCACGATTTTTGTAACTCTTGATTCCTACTACAAATTAAATAACATATAATGGAAGAGCAAACTAAAACACATGTTTGTTTCTTTGCAGTTTTTCTGATAGGTAAGAAGACCCTTGTATAAGAGTTTGAAAAACCAAAAGCACAGAATTCTTATGATGATATGGTCCCAACAGGATCCCTAAGGATATATGTGTTTCAAGATATATATATATATATACACAAGGATATTCTTAAGAAGAGTCATTTAAAAAGAAATCAACAAATTTCACACATGAATATACTTGATATGGCCAAAAGTTCAAGATGGATTGTTGGATTTTTAAAAAGGTGTTGGGAAGGGACAGGTTGCAAATTCACATTTATAGTATGATCTCAAGTTGGAATTATATGTATGATTAACTGATTTTCAATGGTGAGATTAAATGTTTTCTTCATATTTTAATACTTTAACATATTTATAGTTATAAGAAAGACAAAAAGGCAGAACTTAATGAGTATTATCAGTTATTAAAATGTTGTATAAGCTGGAAGGTTACAATGAAAGCCACTAATGCACAGCAGACAGCAGCATGAATTATTAAGAACTTTCTAAAAATCAATGACAACATATTTCTAGAACTTAAAAATGCTCCAACACACTCACAAATACATCCCCCCTACACACACACACTATCCACAAATACATATATACATGGGGAGAGGGGGGTAGCAGAAAAAGAAAAATTTTCAAAACTGTGTATTAACACATTTAAAAAAAAAAAAAAACCACTATAAAGCAGATATATTTTTTAAACCAAAAATTTTTGGAGACTGGGGGAAAAGGGTAGTTCATATATTTTGGGCCATTAACTTTTTCTAGAAATATACTCTAAGTAAATAATCAGAAATCAGAACAAAGATGTTCATCATAGACTCATAATAGCAAAATATAGAAAACAACATAAAAGTCAAATAGAACAATGGTACATCCATATCCATTATGCAGCCATTAATTGTGTGAATAAACAATCTAATGACATGAGAAAATACTTATAATGTATTACTTATAATGTAATATTTAGTAGAAGAAATACAGGAAACAAAACTAGTTGAATTTCAACTAGGTTACAAAAAAAAAAGAAAAAGATTGAAGGACAACACTCAAAACATTTAAAAGTGGTCACCTTTGGACAGGGGGACCACAGAAGATATGTTTCTATATTTATTTATTACACATTATATACATATTCTTCAGTCCACACATCTGTAATTCTCATAATCAGAAACCAGTAAATAAAAAAGATATATTACTATCAATTCACAGAGGAATCTACCCTGCCCACGTGTTAGTGACTTATTATTCCCCACAATTCCTAGGCTGATAAAAGTTGCAGGTGAGTCTCAAATGATGAAAGATTTAGATAAATATAGAGGAAAAGGGGATATGAGAGACAGAGACAAACAGGCACAGAGTCTGTGGGGGACAGGAAGGATAGAGAGGGGTATACACACGCATGGTCATGAAAAAGCCACAGAGTTCTATAACTACCGTATTTCAATGCTTTTGCATGACAAGACAGCCTGCATCATGGAACAAAACAAAATTAAACCTATATGCAGAAAACTACAAAACAATGCTGAAAGAAATTTTAAAAGACCTAAACAAATGGAAAGACATTCCATGTTCATGGATTGGAAGAATAAATATCGTGAAGCTGTCGATCTTACCCAAACTGATTTATAGATTCAATGCAGTATCAATCAAAAATCCCAACCACTTACTTTGCAGAATTAAAAAAGGCAATTACCAAATTCATTTGGAAGGGAAAGAGCATCCAAATAGCCAAAAACATTCTAAAAAAGAAGGGCAACATGGGAGGAATTTCACTGTCTGAACTTGAACCATATTACAAAGCTACAGTGGTCAAAACAGCATGGTACTGGCATAAAGACAAGACACATCAATCAGTGGAATAGAATTGAGAACCCAGAAATAAACCCTCACCTATCCAATCAACTGGTTTTTCACAAACCTATCAAAATGTTAACGGAACAAAAACAGTCTCTTCAACAAATGGTGCTGGGACAACTGGATATCTATAACCAAAAGAATGAAGGAGGACCCCTATCTCACTCCCTACACAAGAATCAAGTCAAAATGGATCAAAAATCTAAATATTAAAGCCAGACCATAAAACTTCTAGAAGAAAATGTAGGGAAACATCTTCAAGACCTTGTAGTAGTTGATGGTTTCTTGGACCTTATACCCAAAGAACACGCAACAAAAGAAAAAATAGGTAAATTAAACAATTCACCTATTAAACAATTTTGCACCACACAGGACTTTGTCAAAAGGGTGAAAAGGCAGACGACTCAATGGGAGAAAATATCTGGAAATCACATATCCGAAAAGGGTTTAATATCCAGGATATATAAAGAGATGTTACAACTCAACAATAAAAGGACAAATGATCCAATTAAAAAATGGGTAAAGACTTGAATAGACATTTGTCCAAAGAAGAGATACAAATGGCAAAAAAACACATGAAGAAGTGCTCAACATCACTAATGATTAGGGATATGCAAATCAAAACTACAATGATATCATTTCACACCTATCAGAATGGCCACTATTGAAAAGACAGAAAACTACAAGTGTTGGAAAGGATGTGGAGAGACAGGAACACTATCACTGTTGGTGGGAATGCAGAATGGTACTGCCACTCTGGAGAACTGTTTGGCAGTTCCAAAAGAAGTTGAATATAGACTTGCCACATGACCCTGCAATACCACTACTGGGTATATACCCAGAAAAACTGAGAGCAGTGACACGAACAGACATCTGCACACCGATGTTCATAGCAACATTATTCACCATTGTCAAAAGTTGGAAACAACCCAGGTGTCCATCAACAGATGAATGGATAAACAAACTGTGGTCTATTCACATGATGGAATATTACACAGCTGTAAGAAGAAATTAAGTTGTAAGCATATGACAACATGGATGAACCTGGAGGACATTATGTTGAGTGAAGCAAGCCAGACACAAAAGGGCAAATACTGTATAATTTTAGTACTATGAACCAAATATACTGTGTAACATATTGTATGATGCAAAAAAAAAAATTTAATGTATCCATTACATTTAATGAGAAATGTATGTTTTTATTCAACTGTTTTCTTTTTAGTTTTCAATTGTTTATATCTTCAATTATTACATGTACAAAATAAAGTTAAAAAAACCCTCAAAAAAAAAGACTGCCTGAATAAAAGCTTATCAAATACTCAAAAAACATATACCAACCTTCAAAAACATAAAAAGCAATAAAATACCGACTAAAAACTAAAAGCAAAGATCCACAGTCAAAAACAAACCTATGCTATCTACAATAGCATTTAAAGCAGAAAAATACCTAGGAATAAATTTAACCAAGGAATTGCAAGACAGAGAAAACCAAAAAAAAAAACACTGCTGAAAGAAATTAAAGACGACCTAAATAATTTGATCGCCATTTGATTTACACATTCAACACAATTCTAATGAAGATAAAATTCCAGGAGCCTTTTTGTAGAGATGGAAAAGCCAATCATCAAATTCATATGGAAGAGCAAAGAAAGTGGAAAGCCAAATCACTACAGAAAAAGAATAAAGTGGGAGGTCTTGTTACATCCCCATTTCAAACTTACTACAAATCTACAGTAGTCAAAACTGTGTGGGACTGGCATAAAGACATACAGACCAATGGAACAGAATTGAGAATCAAAAAATAAATCCACATCAACTCTAATTTTCTACAAGGGTGCCAAGTACATTCAATGGGGAAAGAACAACTCTCTTCAACAAATGGTGCTGGAAAATTGGATGAATTTTGAGTTATCAAAATGGATCAACAATTTAAATCTAAGAGCTACATTCATAAAAGTCTTAGGAACATAGAAGAAAATATTCATGGCCAGGGGTTTGGAAATAGATACCAAAAGCAGAAACAACAAAAGAAGAAATAGGTAAATTAGACTTCACCAAAATTTTTAAACTTTTACATCAAAAGACATTATCAATTGACAATGAGTGAGGAGTATGGAAAAAGTGTGTCAAATGTACGCTATGGACCTGGTAATAATCTGATGATATTATCTCATAATCTGTGTAACAAATGTGCCACCACACTGTGGTGTGTCGATGGAGGGGTGTTATATGGGAATTCTGCACATGTGCATGATTGTTTTGTAAGTTTACAACTTCTGTCATAAAAATATATTTAAAAAATAGTAATGGGGAAGTGGGTGTGGCTCAACTGGCAGAGCTCCCATTTACCATATGGGAGGCCCCAGGTTTGCTTCCCGGGGCCTCCTTGTGAGGCCAGGCCGGCCCACGCGGCGCGGTGGGCTGATGCAGCAAGACCTCACAGCAGGAAGCGGGTGTGGCTCAATCGATAGAGGCCCCGTTTACCATGAGAGGCCCCGGGTTCGCTTCCCGGGGCCTCCTTGTGAGGGCAGGCTGGCCTGCGCGGCGCAGTGGGCTGGTGCAGCAGGACCTCACAGCCAAGGGGGAGATAAGCAGACACAGAGAAGACACGCAGCGAATGGACACAGCAAACACAAGCAGCAAGGGGGAGATAAATAAATAAATAAATAAATCTTTTAAAAAATAATAATAATAATAATAATAGGGTCGGTTAGGGGGAAAATACACCAAATATAAGGACTATAGTTGGTAGTAAGATTTTGACGATATTCTTTCATAATTTGTAATAAATGTCTCATAAGAATGCAAGGTGTTGGTGGTGGGTTGATGTATGGGACCCCTGTATGATGTTATGCATGTTTGCTTTGTGTTAACAACTTTTACTATACACTTATTGTTTATGTATGTTCACATATAAATGATATAAAAATAATAATAATAGGGTGGGTTGGGGGGGGAAATACACCAAATGTAAGATACTGTGATTAGTAGTAATATTTTGAGGCTGCTCTTTAATTATTAGTTTAAAAAGTTTCACAACAATACAAGGTATTGGTGGTAGGGTGAGGTATGAGAAACCTGTATGATGTTATGGTATGTTTTGTAAGTTCACAACTATTATTATACACTTATTGTTTATGTATGTTTATGTAAGAGAGATATACTTCAATAAATGAATAAAGAAAAAAAAAGACATTATCAAGAGAATAAAAGACAACGTAATGATTGAGAGACTATTTGGAAATCATATCTGACTAGGGATCCTAATAACCAAAATATAAAAAGAACAAGATGACAACAAACAACTCAATTAAAAAACAGGCAAAGGACTTGAACAGACCATTCTCCAAAGAAGATATACAATTGGCCAATAAGCACATAAGATACTCAAAATCATTAGTCTTCAATTGAAAGAAAGCTAAAAGACAATCTAGGGGCTGTACAACATGATTTCAGTGGTGGATGAGGATTGTAGTTAAGTACAAATTCAAGAATGTTCCTCTATTACAAGGTGGTTGTTAAGAATATGGTGATACACAGGAAAAATACAATGAATGTTAACTTATAGACTACAGTTAACAGTAATATTGTAATATTTTTGTATCAGTGGCAAAGAAGGTACTATTATTATTGCTAAGGGTCAACAATAGGGGTGTATAAAGGGGTATGGGCTCTTTTGGAGTAATAAAAATGTTCTCAAACGGACTGAGCTGATGACAGCACAACTCTGTGATGAAATTGAGAGCCATGAGTGTACACTTTGGATGGACTAATCAAGGCAGAGGACAGTATAACACAGTGTATCCCATGGTGGATGGTGGGCTGTGGTTAACAGTACAAATATGAGAAGGTTCTCCCATGAACTATTAACAAATATACAATAGAAATACACAGTGTTCATAATAGGATGGTTTGTGGGAAAAATACACCAAATATAAGCTATGAACAGTAATATGACGATGTTCCTTCATTATCTTTAACAAATGTGTCACAACAATGCAGGGTGTGTTGGTGGGGCAACATATGGGAATCCTGTACGGTATGCAAAATACAAATAAATTTTAAAAAATTAGTCTTCAAGTAAATGCAAATCAAAACCACAATGAGATACCACTTCATACCCACTAGGATGGCTATTACTTAAAAAAAAAAAAAAAAAAAAGAATATACCAGAAATTTATGAGGATGCTGAGAAACTGGAACCCTTGTGCATCGCTGTTGTTGTGACACAAAATGGTGCAGACACTGTGGAATATATTTTTGCAGTACCTCAAAATGTTGTAACATCAAATTGCTGTATGATCCAGCAATTTCACTTCTAGATATATACCCAAAGGAATTGAAAACAGGGACTCAAACAAATACTTGTACACTGATGTTCATGGCAGTAATTTTCACAATACTCATTAAGGTAGAAGCAACCAAAGTGTTTATCAGATGGATGGATAAACAAAATGTGGTGTATATATGCAATGGAATATTATTCAGCCATAGAAAGGAGCATAGTTCTGATACATGCTAAAACATGGCCCTTGTAGACCTCATTTTGAGTGGAAAAAAGCAAGACACAAAGCAACAAATAATTTATGGTTCCTTTTTATATAAAATACCTAGAATAAATAAATTCCTAGAGAAAGAAAGTAGATTGAACATTACCAGTGGCTGGGAATAGTTATAATGAGGAGTTATTGCTTACTTGGTAGTTTCAGTTTTAGGTGATGAAAACTTTTGTAATAGATGGCGTCAATGGTAAAACAATATTGTAAATGTAATTAATGCCACTGAATTATACAATTAGAAATTGTTAAAATAACCAATTTTATATTATATGTTACCACAAATAAAAATAAATAAATCAACAAACACAAGGACTTTCTATCTAAGATAAGAACAAGACTATGATGCCAACTTCACCACTGCTATTTAACACTGGACTAGAAGTTCTACCCAGAGCAATTAGGCAAGAAAAAGGGGGAAAAAAAGACATCCTACTTGGAAAGGAAAAATAAAACTATCCCTACTCACATATTACATGATCCTATATATTTAAAAACCCAAAAGAATCCACAAGAAAAGTACTAGAGCTAATAAATGAATTCAATAAAGCTTCAGTGTACAGGTAGAACTCAAAAGTCTGTTGTACATCAGCAATGAAAAAAATATGAAAATGAGAAAATAATTCCATTTACAATAGGATCTCAAAGAATAAAAACCCTAGGAATAAATTTAAATGAGGTAATAAAAGACTTTTACACTGAAGATCAAAAACGACTGCTGAAAAATATTAAAGATACCATTAAAGATACATCTAAGACATTGTTAAGATATCAATACTACTCAAAGCAATCTACACATTCAACTCAATCCCAATCAAAATTCCAGTAGCCTTCTTTGTAGAAGCAGAAAATCCAACCCTCAAATTCATATACAATTATAAGGGTCCTAAATAGCCACAAAATCTTGAAAAAGAACAAAGTTGATGTTCTCACACTTCTTCATTTCAAAACTTTCTACAAAGCTACGGGAATCAAAACTGTGGGACTGGCATAAGGCTAGACATAGAAACCAATGGAATAGAATTGAAAATCCAAATATCAATGACCAATTGATTTCCAACAAGGGTGCCAAGTTTCAATGGGGGAAAGAATGGTTTCTTCAATGAGTGGTGCTGAGAAAACTAGATCTCCATATGCAGAAAAATAAATGTGAACCCCTAACCCCACACCATATGTAAATCTAACTCAAAATGGATCAATGGTCTAAATATAGGAGGTACAGCCATAACACTCTTAGAAGAAAATATTCATAACCTTGGATTTGGAAATGAATTTTTTAATACAACACCAAAAGCACAAACTACACAAGAAAAAATAGGTAAACTGGGTTTCATTAAAGTTAAAAACTTTTACGTATTTAAGAAAATTGTCATGAAAAGAAACCTACGGACTGGGTATAAAAAGAACTCCTATAACTCAACAAGAAGACAAACAATCCAATTTGAAAATAGGCAAAGGAGTTGAACAGACATTTTCCGAAGAAGATATATATATAGGCAATAAGTACATAAGAAGATGCTCAACATTGAAAGTCATAAGGGAAATGCAAATCAAAACCACAATGAGATACCACTTTATACCCACTAGGATTAAAAAAAAAAAAAAGACTATAGCAAGTGTTGGTGAGGATGCAGAGAAATGGGAACCCTTTTACACTGCTGGTGGAAATGTAAAATGGTGCAACCACTGTGCAAAACTGTTTGGCAGTACCTCAGAAAGTTAAACAGAATGATCATAAGACCTGGCAATGCCACTTCTAGGTATATACTCAAAATAATTGAAAACAGATACTTATTCATAGCAGTATTATTCACAATAGCAACAAGGTCAAAGGAAACAAATATCCATCATTTATCTAGATAAAAGGATAAATAAAATATGGTATATACATACAATGGAATATTACTCAGTCATAAAAAGGAATCAAGTTCTAATGAACCTTGAAAACATTATCCTGAGTAAAGTAAGCCAAATACAAACCAAAAAATCTTACATGATTCCAATTATATGAACTAATCTAGGATAAGCAAATTCATATACAGAAAGTACACTAGAACATATCAGGGGTTAGGAATTTATTGGTTAATCAGTACATAGTTTCTGTTTGGAGTGATGAAATAATTTTGATAATGGATGGTGGTGATACAGGAACACATTGTGAATATAATTAATACCACTGAATTGTACATTTAAAAATGGTTACAATGACAGCAATGTTCACAGCAGCATTATTCACAATAGCTAAAAGGTGGAAGCAACCCAAAGGTCCATCAACAGATGAACAGATAAACAAAATGTGATATATACATACAATGGAATATTATTTAGCCATAAAAACTAGTAAAACTCTGATACATGCTACAACATGGATGAACCCTGAAAAACACCATGTTGAATTAAATAAGCCAGACACAAAGGAATAGATATTGTGTGAGTCCACTTATATGAAATAATTGGAATAGGATACACGGATAGAATGATATGGCAAATGTGCAAACTGTTCAAGTTGTTGGTTCTCTGTATCTGGATGGGGAGTATGTTGGAGTTCTCTGTATAAGTTTTCTATTATTTTTGGAACTGTCCTGTAAGTTTAAACTTATTTCAAAATAAATAGTTAATAAAAATGGTTAAAATGGTATATTTTTATGGTATAAGTATGTATGTTACATATGTATGTATATATGTATATATTTTTTTCATTAACAATAAAAGGAACACAGGGAAAGAAAAGACAAATTTACATACAAGTATTTACAATATTACTCTGAGCCTTAAATTTTTTGCTATTTTTTATTCTCTCATTTTCACATTATAACAATACTAGTAAAACACACTAGAAAAAATTGAGTAATACATGACAAATAAGATGCCCTACTTTCAGAATTTAGTGATGGATATAAAAGGATTATTTTTTTAAATATCTTTAGAGATAATTTAGTGATTAATTCCTAATACTCTGAGGAGAAATACAAGATTTTACATCTTTCTTATTAGTTAAAATATGAACTTAAGATAAAAGTAAATGAAATTAAAATATTTCATAAAAAATATTTCAGAAGGTAGTAGCACTAGCTACAACAAAAAAAGAAATCAGCCAAAAAATTAATTCATTTACATGGAAAAGACTATCACTTACTGCTTACCAGGATTATGATGAGTTGCAGATTCTCCATTCTGAAATACGTCTCCTGCCACACTCATTCTACCAGGATTAAAAGGTCCTACTCCAGTCTTGGTCTGTGAAGTTAAAGATGGGGTGTATGTTTGTACATTAACACCAAAATTACTTGTCTGCAGTCCGTTAGAGACATCTCCCAAGTTGGTATTTTGCAGTGATGTTACATGTGTAATCATTAAGTTCATATCACGCCCGTCAGTATTTTCTAATTGGCCATCATTCACAGAGCTTACACCTGTTTCTAAAGTTGTAACATTAGCAATCTGAATTTCAGAGTCTGGTTCTGTGGTGATACCACTATTACCCATTCCTGCATTTACCTTACTTCTTGAAAAACTTGAAGTGGAGAAATCCACATCATTGGTTCTGTTTTTAATCTCAGGAGGTCTCCTTTCAATAAAATTAGAAGAGTTCTTCTCTTGTCCTTGATTTGTTTCCATGTCCTCTTCATCATCAATGATAATTGTTTCACTCACACTTCCCTTCTGAGAAGCCAATTCTTTTGAGGAAGGAAGAGTTTTGGAATCATTTCCTTGTAGTTCTTCATTTTTCGATGATGTAAATGTTATGGTTCTTTGATCAGCTACCACTGGTGCAGAAGATGGGGGCGGTTGTACAGGTTCGATAAAAACAACATCATCATCATCTTCCACTGTTGAGTTTTGAAATTTATTAGATCTAGAAACTAAAGGATTAGGTGGACTACTGAATGAATTTCCTACATTCGTGAGACTAGTTGCCATGGCCGTGGCCCCTAGTAAAACAGGAGTCTGATCAGTCAATTCTAATCCTCCCACTGAACCTGTGTCCATGCCAAAGAACCTGTTAAGAGAGATGGAAAAAAGAAAAAGAAAAATCTCAGTATAATATACCTTATTGGGTTACTGTAACTAAAACAGTAAAGAAAAAAGAAAGGGTATTTTTTCACTCTTTTCAATTCTATATGAGAATGATTGTTATCTAACCATCCAGGAAAACACTTGATATCCATTCTCTTAATTTCTCTTATTCATTGGTCATGTAATATAATTTACATGTTAACTTCTGCAGCATAAAGGAAGGTAATTATCTAATTTTCAGTAATCATATACTGAACGCATTATACTCCCACCACCACAACCCCTCTTATAGGATACAAACTTCAACACTGAAAATATACATAAATCCACCCATGCACAATTGAACTAAAAAAATAATAATTAAAAAATCTGACAATAAAAATAACACCTTCACTATATATTTATAACATTTATCCATTATATTGAATAAAATGATATGGTCTAGTCTCATCCCTAATTTCTCTCTTCATCTTCCTTTCTTTAATCCCTTTTTCTCATATTCCCTGCCTCTCAAATAACTATACGATTAAATCCTTCTAAAAATATGAAATCTTTTTAACCCTGTCCAGAAAACTTAAATCTTTCTTTCCAGGGATTATTGTATGCTTTATATTCATGGAGTAGCCTTAATAACGGCCCCCAGGGAAAGCAGATGTGGCTCA
>JAQZBX010072649.1:0-15039 GCA_029593785.1 Cabassous unicinctus | reverse complement strand
GTAAACGGGGGCTCTATCCACTGAGCCACACCCGCTTCCCAAATCTCACTTCTTTTTACTATATACTTATTTTACCCAGATCTTGAGCAATCCATGAGAAATATAAGGTACTAAATGCTAATCGTACCTAAGGTATTTTTAAATCATTTATTATTTTAAAATCATCTCATGTGCCATCCATTGCATTGTATAACAATGCAATATTACTTTAAGAAATATTACTCTAGGATATAGAGAATTCATGTAACTAAGCAATTCAAAGTGCCCCATCCCCCTTCTATAAGAAGCAACAAGGCTACAAATTCCTATTTTAGATGTCTTTTATGTTTTCAGTAAGATTATTATACGTTTTAAATGATTTCAAAATAATTGAAAAGTCTGCATGAATTTTTAAGTACCTTGAGACGAAGGGACGCAAAAGTTTGGGTATTCCTATCTATTGTCAACTCAAGAGGTGCTTTATTCTCGACAGTTTTAATTTGAAATGCATTGGTGTTTATTTAAAAACAAACAAAAACACCTAAGGGGAAAAACAAGCATACAAACAAACGGATTTTAAAAAGTTGGAAATGCAGTGGAGAGTAGTTGAGAAAGGGGAAAATTAGAAAAGAGAAGAAAAGGGAACGAAGGAGTCCGCCCCAGACGTGGCAAACCCGGACGGAAGGAGGCAGGCTTTCTTTCCTTCCTCCGCAACCAAACTGCCTTTATTTTTCAAGATAAACTAAGGCCAGGTTTCCGCTGCACCAAAAAAAGGATGCGGAGGCAGCTCTGTCCCCGGGATCGCAGCTTCGTGGCGAAGACACCAGGCACAGACAGACGGGGCCCACGGCGGCTACGCTCCACTCAGGCCCTGCCCCGCATGCGCGGGTCGTTCTCACAAGGCCCCACCCGGCGGGGCGCACGCCGGAGCCGCTAGGGGCCGCTGCGCGCCGTGCGGGCGAAGGTCGGCCGCCTCTCCCTTTGCTGCTGCGCCCCCGTGGCGGTGTCCGCGCCAAAATCAAACCAGCCCTGGCCCGCCCCGCCCCTCGCCTCGCGCGCCGGCGCCGCCACCGGAAGACCTGCTGCGCGCGCCATGGTAAGCACTGAGGCCAAGTTCCCGGGTCCGCTTCTTGCCTAGTGCCTGGGCTTCAGAGCCTCTCGGCAACAAGTGCTCAGGTTTGGCGTTGGCTGCCCAATCGGGCTTCGGGAACGGGCGTTCAGGCCCTCCCAGCACTGTGGAGGGGGCGGCCGGGGCAGCGCCGCGGCCGTTCGGCGCTTCTGGAGTGTAGCGGGGCGGCCCCGGGAGTGCGCCCGCGAGGACCTGTCTCCGCCGCCGGCCTGGATGCTCCCGACCCCGGGACCTGGGGGAAGCGGCGCATGAGACCCGAGTCCTGCGCCCCTCGGCCCCCGCTCCCCTTGGCCGAGGGAGGGAACCACGGGGCGTCAACGGCCCTTCCTGCTCTTTCCATCCTGCGTCCGTCCCCGAAGCCCACTGAGGCAGGATAGGTTTAAACACGCGAAGTGACTCGGGTATCTCAGCCCATTAAACTCAAAAATGTTGTTTAAAAAAAGACCATGAATCACAAGACTTCCAGATTCTGTCATCAAAGGTACAGCCCCCATCTAAAGAGCAGGGATTGAAAATGCAAACCCTGGCAGGCCTCAGGTCCCAAAAAGTGGGCTATTGGTTTTGACGATTGAGTGGTTTTATATTTTGCAATGTGTAGAGCAACTTCTCCGAATTGCTCAGTTTCAGAAGTAGCCGAACGGATCTTCACATTATGCAGTTAGTTGGTTTCAGTGAAAATCCATTGAGTTAACTAAAGGGCAGAAATCGCTGCTCCTCTGTGCGTGAAACAGCTGGCTGGTTGTATAGGGAGTTTGCCTCTATTAGGCAAGCTGCATCGAGTTAGCCTTCCTTGCATATCGTGATGTGTTAAGTTTGGTAAGATTCCAAATGGTTTTTCTTTTTGTGAGTTTAATGTCTTTCTATTCATGAAATCATTTCCATAAACCTCCAGAGTTCCATACTATTCTGCTTCTGTTGGCAGAGACTCAATATCTAATTAAATTTATCTATGACTTTAAGATATTAATTTAGTTAAGTGGCCGTTATTTTGCCGAACTGTTGGTGGACAAAGATTTAGTTTGTACAGTATTTGTTTGAAAATACGTGTCCAGATGTGTTTATAACTGATAACGGCTTCTTTGTGGTTAAACCAACAACCTAACCACCTGGGCATAAAATGGTCTAAGAGCCAAACAAGACCACAATTAAAACAAATCTGTTATTCTTTGGTATCATATTTCTCTATTGAGTTACTGGCCTAATTTAGCCTAAGATAGCTAACTACTGAGAGCTATGCAACACAAAAGGCACTCCTTTTTTTTTTTTTCTTCCAGCATTTCATTTCTCTAATGGTCTTTGCTATAACGTTTTGCATTATTTTTTAAAATATATTTTTATTACAGAAATTGCAAACTTACAAAACAATCATACACATGTGTAGAATTCCCATACAATACCCCACTCACCAACACAGCACACCGTTGTGGAACAATTGTTACAGATTATGAGATAATATCATCAGGCTGTTACCACTATGTTCCAAAGCCTACGGTAAACCACTCTTAACATGTGATTTATCCTCTGAGACTATACATTTTAATCTGCTGTTTGTGTGTTTACCTCTGATAATGGAGGAACATAAATATATTAGAATAAAATTATTTTCATAGGATAAATACTTCCTTTTTTAGGTACAATCAAGAAATAAGTTTAGTGTTATCTTGATCAGACATTGTTTCTCTTGCTTTTTTTTCCTGATTGTGGATTAATAGCTGTTTTAATTTGGTTGGGCTTGATGGGTAAACAATTATAAGTCCAGGCATATTTTTGGAATTGGAGAAGTGCAATGCAGTCTGCCAACTCTGAAGGCAGCAGATGACATCTGCTTTTTAATTTTTCAAAATTTTATTATAATTGGTCAACAGGGTTGCGTTTGGTAGTTCTGTGGCTTCTGATTGTTAGATACTTGATTGTTTAAAGGCCTTAAAATGTATTGGTCACCCTGGAAGCTTATTTTCTGAAGGTCCAGTTTTGAGTCTCCTTATTAATATGTGTATGCATTTTTTAAAATTCCTACCCCCTTCCCCCTGCCACTCAGACGGCTCCCTCATCTGTCTGCTTATCTTATTTAGGAGATACTGGGAACTGTATTGCAGTGGCATCTGCTCACCGTGGCCTCTGCTTGTCTTCCTTAGGAGGCACCAGGAACCGAACCTGAGACCTCCCATGTAGGAGGTGGGCGCCCAATTGCTTGAGCCACATCCACTCCCTGCATTTCTAACTTATACTATTGAGGGATTTTTCCTGGTCTCGAGTATTACATGAGCCTTTTTTCATTTTTTTTGGAAAAATTTCTAAATACAGATATTAATATGGCATTCTTTTATATTATTTTATTTCTGGCCATGATATTCTCCTACTGTGGTTAATAATAAAAAATATATCTAGTCATGAAAGAGATTGATGAATGAGTTAGCCTGAAAACAATGTAAATGAATGATATAGCTCATCCACATTTCTTAGCTACTCAGAGCTACTGAGCTGAGTAATAAGAACTTCCCTTAAAGTATGTGTCCAGGACACTAGATTCTCATTATCTGCTCCTGGTTGGCAGATTCTTGTGGAGTCTGCAGGGTTCTCCAAGGAGCTGATTATAATACCGAAATGTTAGAAGTGTTTCCTAAAGCTTTAGGATCTGTGCTGATGCAGTCACAGACTAAGTGTTCCCCCTGCCTCATGGCACCCCTGCCATGACCTCCAGATTCTAGGCTGGGAAAAGCAGTGTTCTCAACCCTGGGAGGCAATGGAAGCACCTGGAGGGGTTTTGTAAAATATGCATGCCCAGGCCTCATTCCAGAGAGTAATTCAATGGTTTGGTTATGGGATATGCCTGAGCATCAGTATTTTTTAAAAGTTCCCCTGATGATAAAGACCTTGACCAAAAGGGGGGAAAGGTAAATACAAATGAGTTTATATGGCTAAGTGACTTCAAAGTGAGTTGGGAGGTCATTCCAGAGGTTACACTTAATGCACGTCTCAGCAGGATCTCTTTGATTGCCAAAGTAGATGTTACCCCCAAGTAGCACCGGCTCCTGAGGGCTTTGGAGACATCCAGATGCTATAGTCAGGGCAGGTACCTCAGGAGTTTGGTGCCTTGCCAGTGGGCCCTACTTGGGAATTTATGCTCCCCAGAATGACAAGAGTTGGACTCAGTTGTGGTTTCCCTACACGTGGCTCTTCTGTCCTTCTATTTGAACCTGTAATTAGTACTAGAGTTGGTAGGTGTATTTCCAAGAGACTTAAATCTTTGGGCTGCCCATGTGCCAGCTGGGCCCTGCATCTCAACGGAGTTGCAACACCTAATCTCCAGTTCATTGGTCTCACCCAAGACAACTAACATGGAGGTGATGAGGGACAATTACCATACTAAGGAACTGAGACAGTCTACAACTGCAAGCAACAGAGTCTCATCCATCCGCCCTATGGGATCATAGGCCCCTCTCAATTAGAGGTGGAGTGGGCATCACCATCCTGGAATTCTCAGGATTGGGGAATGAACTATGGACTAGAGTGGACTTACCAGTATTCTACTGTAGACTTATTGTGATTCTAGCAATGGAAGAAATTATATCATTGATGTGGAGGCCGTGGCCACTGGAGGTTCTGAGGGCAGGGAGAGGGAAAAACGTGTAATATGGGGGCATTTTGGGGACTTGGGAATTGTCCTGAATGACATTGCAACGACAGATACAGGCCATTATAAGTCTTGCCATAACCTGCAGAATTGGGTGGGAGAGAGTGTAAACTACAATGTAAACTTTAATCTGTGCTTAGCGGCAGTGCTCCAAAGTGTGTTCATCAATTGCAATGAATGTACCTCACTAATGAAGGATGTTGTTAATGTGGGAACATGTGAGAGGTGTGGGAAGCAGAGCATATGGGAATCCCCTATATTTTTTATGCGACATTTGTATAATCTAAGTATCTTTAAAAAAATAAATACATAAAAAAATAAAAGTTCCCCTGATGATTCTCTTGTATAGCTGTGTTTGAGAACCACTGAACTAGAGAAATGAAACGAAGCAGCCTTCTAAATGGGTATGGATTTCTTGCTTGGTTTATTCAGATACTGCAGAGACCACTGTGTTGGGAGGCTAATAAAGCATTGTTGGACTCTAGCTCTCCACCTAGGTTTACTTAACAGGTCAGTGTGGTTTCCTGGAACTCACCTACCAGAAAGTTCCCTGATTGATTGACCTATCCAGGCAGGGCAATACATGGCTATCACAGAATTCTTATTATTCATTCTGTTTTGTATTTTGGGGAGTATGGTTTATGTTTGAAGGGCAGCCGGGCTTTGGAGTCTGAGCACCCTCAGATTTTAGGGTTAGGGACTTTAAATATAGGTTTACCTTGGAGATATTGCGGATTCTCTTCCAGACTACCATAATAAAGCGAGTCATGAATTTTTTGGTTTCCTAATGCATATAAAAGTTATGTTTACACTTACTATATAGTAATCTATTAACTGTGCAATAGTGTTATGTCTAAAAAACAATGAACAGACCTTAATTTAATAATACTGCTTAAAAAAATAAAAGTGCTAACCATCATCTGAGCCTTCAGCGAATCATAATCTTTTTGCTGGTGGAGGGTCTTGCCTCAATGTTGATGGCTGCTGATTCAGAGTGGTGGTTGCTGAAGTTGGGGTGACTGTGACAATTTCTTAAAACAAGAAAACAATGAAGTTTGCCATATCGATTGACTCTTCCTTTCATAAAAGATTTCTCTGTAGCATGTGATGCTGTTTGATAGCATTTTCCCACAATAGAATAGGATTCACTCCTCTCAAACCCTTTTGCTGCTGCTTTAGCAACTAAGTTTACATAATATTCTAAATCCTTTGTTGTCATTTCAACAATGTTCACAGCATCTTTACCAGGAGTAGATTTCATCTTAAGAAACCACTTTTTTTACTCAGCCATAAGAAGCAACTCCTCATCCATTCAAGTTTTATCATGAGATTGCAGCAATTCAGTCACATCTTTAGACTCCACTTCTCATTGTTCTTTTGCTATTTCTACCACATCTGCAGTTACTTCCTCCACTGAAGTCTTGAACCCCTCAAAGTCATCCAAATTTGGAATCAACTTTTTCCAAACACCTGTTAACGTTGATATTTTGACCTCCTCCTGTGGATCATGAATGTTCTTAATGGTATCTAGAAAGGTGAATCCTTTCCAGGAGGTTTTCAATTTACATTGCCCAGCTCCATCAGGGGAATCACTATCCATGGCAGCTACAGCCTTACAAAATGTATTTCTTAAATAATAAGACTTGAAAGTCGAAATGATTCCTTGATCCATGGGCTGCCGAACGGATGTTGTGTTAGCAAGCATGAAAACAACGTTACTCTTGTTGTACATCTCCATCAGAGCTCTTGGGTGAGCAGGTGCATTGTCAATGAGCAATAATATTTTGAAAGGAATCCTTTTTTCTCAGCAGTAGGTCTCAACAGTGGACTTAAAATAATCAGTAAACCATCTTGTAAACAGATGTGCTGTCATCCTGTCTTTGTTTTTCCATTTATAGAGCACAGGCCGATTTCACATAATTCTTAAGGATCCTAGGATTTTTGGAATAGTCAGAGTGCTGGCTTCAACTTCAAGTCACCAGCTGCATTAGCTCCTAACAAGAGAGTCAGCCTGTCTTTTGAGGCTTTGAAGCCAGGCATTGACTTCTTCTCTAGCTTTGAAAGTTCTAGAAAGTCATCTTCTTCCAATAGGATTTTAGTCTGCATTGAAAATCTGTTGTTTAGTGTAGCTACCTTCCTCAATTACCTTAGCTAGATCTTCTGGGTAACTTGGCTGCAGCCTCTACACCAGAACTTGCTGCTTCACCTTGCACTATGATGTTATGGAGATGGCTTCTTTCCTTAAACTTCATGAAACAATCTCTGCTAGCTTTAGACTTTTCTTCTGCAGCTTCTCCACCTCTCTCAGCCTTCAGAGAATTGAAGAGAGTTAGGGCCTCAATCTGGATTAGGCTTTGTCTTAAGGAAATGTGCTGGTTTGCTCTTCTATCCAGACCACTAAAACTTTCTCCATATTGGCAAAAAATTCAAAAACTTTTCCTTTGCATTCACAACTTGGTTAAGTGTTTGGTGCAAGAAATCTAGCTATCAGACTGTCTTGGCTCTTAATGTGCCCTTCCTCACAAAGCTTAATCATTTCTAGCTTTTGAATTAAAGTGAGAGACATGCGAGTCTTCTTTTCACTTGAACACTTAGAGGCCATTTTAGGGTTCTTAACTGGCCTAATTTCAATATTGTTGTGTCTCAGTTAATAGGGAAGCCCCAAAAGAGGGAGAGAGACAAGGGAACGGCGGATCAGTGGAGCAGTCAGACCACACACATTTATCTATGAAGTTCACCGCCTTATTATGGGTGTGGTTTGTGGCACCCCAAAGCAATTACAGTAGTAACATCAAAGATCACAGATCACCGTAGCAGATATAATAATAATGAAAAAGTTTGAAGTGTTGCAAGAATTACTGAAACATGACAGACACAAAGTGAGCACGTGCTGTTGGAAAATGGCAACAATAGACTTGCTTGACTCAGGGTTGCCACAAACCTTCATTTTGTAAAAAACAAAACAAAACAAAACACAATATCTGGAAAGTGCAATAAAGCAGAGTGCAATTATGGACCTGACA
Organism: Cabassous unicinctus; assembly: GCA_029593785.1. Lineage (NCBI taxonomy): Eukaryota > Metazoa > Chordata > Mammalia > Cingulata > Chlamyphoridae > Cabassous > Cabassous unicinctus. Next base: position 7,274 of record JAQZBX010072649.1, on the reverse strand, counting down.
TTAAGGGGGCCTTTCTGTCTATTCTGTGCAACCTGGCACTAAGGCCTGGGAAGACAAAGGCAGTTCTGGTTCTGAAACAGTTTGTCAGTCTGCTGAGAGAGACAAGTAACCACACCTTTTCATTCATAGCAAGGGATTTGATGAAGGTGTGTCCTGGGAACATTGGGAATGACAGCCTAAGGGAATTCCTCCTGGAGAGAGAATTTCTAAACTCAGTTTTGGGACATGTTTTGTAGTTTTGAATAGGCAAGAGGAGAAAGGTGTTTTAGGTATAGGGAGAACAGCGTTTTTTAAAAAGGTACAGAAACAGGAAAGAGCATGCTGTGAATGGAGCATTAACAAGCAGTTGTGGTTTTTTTTGTTGTTTTTTTTTACTATTATAATTTTTTTTTTTTAAGTTGCTTAGATTACATAAATGTCACACAAAAATTACAGGGATTTCCATGTTCCCCACCTCCCACACCTCCCATAACATCCCACATAAACATCTTTCATTAGTGTGGCACATCACCTGCAGTGGATATACACACAAGCAGTTTTTGTATTACAGCTCAGGTTGCTTAGTTCTCGATATTGCTATGGTAAAATCTGTAGTGGGGAGTGGTAGAAGAGGCTGAGAAAAGTAGGTTGGAGTCAGGTGAAGAGGGCTTTATATACCCTTCTAGGGGTACTTGGATACTTTTGGATGTTTGGAAGCTTCTGAAAGGTTTTAAGCAAGGTAGAGACATAGTCAGATTTGCCTGTTGGCAGTGTGGAATGTGGATTTAAGAGGATCAAACAGGAAGCAGGACTAGGGGACTGGAGGTACGTTAGAGGAGAGAGTTCATGAAGATCTGGAATGAGGTAGTGGTAGTAGGGCTGGAGCAGGGAGGATAGATTTGGGAAATAGTTAAGTGCTAAGGTTGGTAAGACTTGGTGATAGTGTGGGGTAACAGATGAAGGAATTTAGGATGACTGCCAGGGCCCCTGGCTTGGGTAACCAGGTAGTATCTAAGTGAGACTCACAGTCCAGAACAACAGCTTTGGAGAGTAGGTGTGGGAGAGGGAAAGTTCAGTTTCAGACCTACTCTTTGAAGTCTGTCCAGCAGGCAGGTAGATACATGAATTTGAAATTCAGAAGCACACTCAGGGAGGGATGTCAAGATTCAAGGTATCAGCATTAGCTAAAACCCACAGAAGCAGATAAGAGCAAAGAAAAGATGTAAGGAGATAAGGGGATCAAGCCTGGTGAACAGCAGTGTTTCAGAGTAGATAGAGGAAGAAGAAAAAAAATATAAACTCTGAGGCTATTTATTTACCCATATAACTCATTAAAAATGCCTGGTAATTCTTATTGCTGTAGAAATAAGAGTTAGTGGTTTTCTGTATTCTGTAAGGAGAATGAAGACTCAGGTACTCTCGTATGTATTAAGAATGGCAATTCTAAATTCTTTTCCCTATTTTTGGTAGGGTCATAGTTTCTGATTGCATAGGCTCAGTCTTTAATTGTTGTTTTATTTGTCTGCTTTTTTTTTTTTTTTTTTTTTCCCCCCGAGGCATCAGGGCCAGGGATTGAACCCGGGACCTATATGTGGGAGGCCAGCCTTCAACCACCAGGCTACACTGGCTCCCCTGAGTTGATTCTTTCATTTGTTTGCTTGTTGTTTGTTGTTTGTTTTTTTTGTTTTTAAGAGGCATAGGGACAAGAAACAGGCACTAAACCACTTGAGCCACATCCACTCCCTTGTCTGCTTTTTAAGTGGTATAAAGTGTTTTGAAGCTCTTACTAAACAATTTATGTTCCCCTACTATCCTGTGCAATTTTTGAGAAAGATACAGATCATTTAGGAGACATTAATGTAGAATCTAATTATTAGAGTCCTGCTTATCTTATTTTTTTCCTGCTTATCTTTGCATTAAGGAGATTTGATTCTTTTTTTTAAATTTAAACTTTGTGTGTGTGTGTGTATGTGTATTTATATATACCCTTGATAGGCAATATATAGTCAAATTTATTAACTTACACATTTTACATATTAACTTAATTTCAAATTGGTAAGGGATAGTTACAGCATAGTAATAGTCTGAAGTAGGCTTCCATTTTCCACTTGAATAGATTCTTCTTTCCTCCAGCTTACCCTCCACATTGCTATTACAATTATCTTACTAAAATGTAACTCAATCTTGATACTCCCTTGCGTTTGAAATTTAGCTTCTCATGTTCTAAAATAAAGTCCACTCTCCTTGCCTGGACAGTCAACCTCCTATTTCTGGCCCCAGACAACCTTTCTCATCTCTTTTGCCACTCCCCCTTTATATCTTATACAGCAGGGGTTCTTAACCTTTTTTGTTCCACAGACCCCTTTGCCAGTCAGGTGAAAACCACGGCCCCCTTACTAAGTCCACACTATACTGTATGTTACTTAATAAATATATCACACCCTCACCAGCGCATCCCCACAAGAATAATGTTTTTTTTGAATTTCAGTTCAAGTCCTTGTTAAGAAACCCTGCTATACAGTAACCATCCCAGAATGCTTGTCTTTCTGGAGTATACCATGTTCTTCCATAACTGTGGCTTTGTGTGATCTGCCTAGGACACCTTTCTCCTGACCTCTCAATTTGCTAAAATCCTCTTCCTCTCAAGCCCTTCTAAGTGATCCTCCTCCCTCCCCAGAATAGAATTAGTTCATGCTGTCCCTAGTATTTTTATGGCAATTTGTGCATGTAGCTGTTCGTTACAAGTAGTTTTATTTATATATTTTCTTTGAAAGGCTATAACCCTTTTGATGGTAAATGCAATGATAAGCAATGGCTTATCATTGGTTCTTTTGATAAATATTGAATTTCTATAAAATGCCAGGCTTGTTGCAATCACAATTCTTATTCTACTGGCAATACCTACCACAAAAGTTCACATTTGGTAGTATAGTAGTCAAAATGAGTCTTCAGGCCTGGCACTGAGAGTATCAACTCTGCTGGGATCTGACATAACCATGCATAAAATTTTAATAATTTTTCAGACCCAAGTTGTGTTACAACTCTGTGCTTACTTTTTTACTTTTTTGCTTTAGTCGAAGAAAAAAGGACTGAGTGCAGAGGAAAAGAGAATACGCATGATGGAAATATTTTTTGAGACGGTAAGTCATTTTCCCTGAGATTTTTAGTATTTTGCATAATTTTCATGTTTAGTATGTCATTTAGTGTTAACTTCACCTTCTTCATTAGAGATCAATACTGACCAATTTCCTTAAGAACAGATAAAATTCTACCAACATTTGTGGTTCCTTTGAGCTACAGAGTGTAAAGAATCATATCTCACTGTAGGTAGATGTAGAATCTGTTCTGTCCAGGCTATCCTACACTTGCATCAGAATTATTCAGAAGCATAGACTTGATTGTGTCCCCTTTCTGTCTGAAAATAATAATAACAATTCAAATAGCTCACATTACTGAATGTTTACTAGGTGCCAAGACTGTTTCAAGAACTTTGCTTAGATTTTCTCATTTCATTACATCAACCCTATGAAGTAGGGTTTTCTTGATGATGACATGTAGGCAGGTGTCTCAATGAGTTCATGTTCCTTTTCTGTGGAATATAAAGCATTTACAAATATGTTGGATTAATTGATTTTTCTAATGCATTAAAGGCCCAATGCCAGTAACTTATTGCATGTTCTCTGAGACCCTGAAGTATAGTTTTGTCTTCAAACAGTTTATTCCCAGATGATTGAAAATTGATCTCATGCTCTCTCTAAGTCCAGGGATTTAGTGTTTTCCTTAATTTAGTAAGTCTTAGGTGTTGTGAAATGAAGTTACTTTTTTCCCAACATTTTTAAAGGAAATTTTCAAATATACACAAAGATGAAAGAATTTTACAGTGGTCATCCATATACCCACACCTAGATTATACTATTAGCATTTTATTCTACTTGCTTTATCGCATATATATTCATCTATCCACTTTATCCATCTGTCAATTCATCTTTTTTTAAAAATGCATTTCGGAGGAGTTATTTATATATCCCTGTACCAGTCCTTTGTCAAGTATACATTTTGTGAATATTTTCTTCTAGCCAATACTTGTCTTTTCCATTTCTTAATGGTGTCTTTAGATGAGCAGACATTTGTAATTTTTGTAATGTCTAATTTTCATCTCATTGAAGCATTTTCAAGTTTCTTTTAGAAGAAATGGATCCAAGATTTCAATAACAATAATTCTATTCTGATTACTGAATACTACTAGTATTTTCAAATATTTCATTTTTGTTCTCATTCTTTTCACCTCTTCAAACTAGATTTACTACAAGAAGAAAGGAGTATTCTATATAGATTTTTTTCCCCCGACTATAACATGCAACGTGTATAGGTGAATGATTGATAGAATTTCCATGAAGCCTTAAATGTAAACAAATCTTGAGAATTATCTATTTTGCTTTTAATTAGAAATAATAAATTTGTTAAGTATGATATAGGATAAGCAAAATATTGTTTATTTTCTTAGACTCGAAGTGTCAGAAAAGCTAATTATCTCATGTTAACAAATGATGCCTCATAACTAGTTTTATAATTCAGTGGGAAGATATTCTTTAAATGCTCTGATCTTCAAATACTTAAAAAAATTTTAAGTTCTTGCAAAAGTCTGTCCATTTTAAGTTCTATTGAAGATATTGAATTAGACAATTGCAAAGTTTCTTCTAGCTCCAAAATGCTTAGATCCTATCACACTGTTCATTTCCAGGCCTCGTTTTTAAAATATTATGTTTTATATTATGTTTTATGTTTAATATAATGTTTCAATATAATGTCCATATTTTTAATATGTTTTATGAGCATGGTACATATAAATATACAGTAGAGAATAAATACGTCTTTATTATCTTTTTTTTTTTAAAACCTTTTTAAACAGAAAGATGTATTTCAATTGAAAGATATGGAGAAGATTGCTCCCAAAGAGAAAGGCATTAGTAAGTATGGACAGTGTGCTGAAATATTTGGGGGAAATATCGGTCATCTTTTCCGCAACAATCCTTTACTTTATGGAAAACAAATTTCTAGAGATGAAAAATGTTTGTAAAAGTCCCTATATGATGTCCATGGACCACGACCATGGTTCTTGTGTTTGGAGTATCTGCTCTGGGAAAATGAAAATGGAATACACATACATACATATATACTTACATAGTAAATACACATTAATTTATTTGTGGGTATAGTTTACTTCAAAAGAATTAAAAACTATTCATGAGTGTTCTAGTGTTTGTTAAATATGACTTTGTATCTTTACTTGGTGTATTAGTTTCCTAGGACTGAAGTAACAAATTACCACAAGCGTGGTGGCTTAAAACAACACAAATTTATTCTCTTACTTCTAGAAGCCAGGAGTCTGAAATCAAGGTGTCAGCAGGGTTGGTTCCTTCTGGATGCTCTTAGAGAGAAACTGTTTAATGCTTCTCTTCCAGCTTCCAGTGGCTGTGTGCAATACCTGGAGTTCCTCAGCTTGTAGCTGCATCATTACAATCTCTGCCTCTTTTACACATGACCTTCCCCTGGTGTCTTCTCCCTTTCTGTCTCTGACAAGGAAAGGACATGTGTCTTAGTTTCTCGGCTGCTACCATAAATGCCACACAGTGGGATGGCTTAACAACAGGAATTTATTGCTTCATGGTTTCAGAGGCTAGAAGGCTTGCTTTCTCCTATGGTCGATAGCATTCTGACTAGCCAGCCATCCCTTGGGTTCCTTGGCCTTCCTGCCATGTGGCCATGTTCTTTCCTTTCTCTTCTGGGTTCTGTTGACTTCCAGCTTCTGACTCCTCCTCATGGGTTTCTCTGACTCTTCCCAGTGGCTTTCTCTTCCTAAAGCCTCCAATAATAGGATTAAGGCAGGCACAACCTCATTCACTTGGGCCACATCTTAACTAAAAATAACATCTTCAAAAAGCCCTATTTGCAATGGGTTCACACTCACAGGAATGGAGTAAGAAAAAGAATGCTTTTTTTCCCGGGGTACATAATTCAACCTGCCACATGTGACCCACCCTAAATCCAGGATGATCTCATCTCAAGATCCTTAGTTACATCTCCAAAGATGCCTTTTCCTAATAAGGTCACATTCAGAGATTCCAGAGTGTTAGAACTTAGACATATCTTTTTGGGGCCTCTATTCAGCCCCTATACATGGTATATATATATATATTTAACTCTTTTATTCTTACTCTCTTATTATACATGTTTATTTTGTTAAATTGGAAACTATAGAAAAATATTATGAAGAAAATAAAAGTTATTCATATTCCCTCTATTCTGTAATAACCACTTAACATTTTGGTATATTTTAGTATCTTATTCCTAGATTCTCTTTGTCTTTGTGTATAAATATATCTGCCCCTCCCTCTTGAGAGGGGACCATGCTGCATAAACAGCTTTGTTTAGTTTTGTGCTCTTGTAGTTTTTCATATAACATTATATCATCCATATTTAGCCAACTCACTTGATTTAAAAAAAAAAAAAAAAAATTTGCAGCAACTCCTAATATTTCATTCTGTGACCACCCACTTTACCATAATTTGCTTATTCCCTTACCTTTTATTGAATATCTAGGTTGTTTCCAGATTTTGCTGTTAAAATAATATTGTAGTTAACATGCTTTCCATAAATTTTTCTCTACATCTCATATTGCTTCATTAGGAAATGGTCACAGAAATGAATAGAAAATAGAGATTTGTGTAGTTAAGGCTTTTTTATATGTATTCTCAAATTGCCTTCTAGAAAGATTGTACCAATTATACTCACATTCATTTCTCAGAACGGTGTGTTTTCATTTTTAGAATTCTTTGACATCTAATAGAGTTTTTTTTAGGAGGTACTAGGGATTGAACCTGGGACCTCATACCTGCGAAGCAGGTGCTCAACCACTGAACTACACCCACTCCGCCTAATGGGTTTTTATAAAATGGTATCTCATTTCAATTTCAGCTATTCCACAAATAGGGTTGAATGTTTTTTGCATTTAGTATTGATTTTATTTATTAAATCTTTAATTTTTAATAGTTTTTATCATATTTTGGGACTCTGCTCTAGGAAAAATTTAAGTGGACTTTAAAATATGGATATATTTCTCGATAGTTTTATTTCATATAAAGTAAGAATTGTTAATATATTTCAAATATTTGCTAACTGTGACTTTGCTTCTTTACATGGTATTTCTTTTTAAATTTTTCTGATTTCTACTCTTAATTCTAACCATAGCATCCAATTTATTTACTTGTCTAATTTTTCATAATAGCTTTTTTAAA